>CM075301.1:6493776-6516823 GCA_037672795.1 Lagerstroemia speciosa | reverse complement strand
CAATGAGCAATAGAGCAAGAGCTTCCCACTGTAAAAGTTTACAATTGCTTAGACCAGGGCATATCAAAAAGAAAAAGCTTAGTGCTTTAAGCCATACGTATAGTCCCAAAAGTTCCTCAAAGCTTGCAATTATGTCAGCAAAGAGATCAATAGGATCAGAGAAACAGACAAGTAAAGTCCTAACCCGGATTATGGAGAATCAACATCTCATTATCATCTTCAGCAGTACAGTTATCACCAAGACCTGTACAAAGCAAAAACTTTTTGTTCATGGAAGGTAAAGATGAAAGAAATGCATCTAAAAGCCAAAAAATTATATACAATAAATTCTTCATGTTTTACAACCAAGAAACTAATTCTTTCATAGAAGCTAGTTTTCTGTTAACCATTATGCTTCAAGAGTTATGCCTGCGACCTGACTTCCCAAAGACAAAACACTTTGGAGACACAAAGACAAAACAAAAAATTAGTTTGCCTAAAATTAGAAAGATAGAATTTATATTCAATCTTCATATTTTTCAAAGAACTGTCCAAACCTTTTGGAAAATAGAATTTCTACCCTTACAAAAATTTTGGAGCGTCATAAAACGCACGCCCATGTACATTCATATCTGCCTATAACATGGTGCCGACAGTTGAATATAAAAATATAGTACTGCTAATGATATGCCAGAATCAGGCTAAATCATCAGAAATAAATCCAGCAATTGTACTTTCTTCGAGATAGTTCATATCCTACAGAGGCATGAAACAAGTAACAGGAAGAAAGAGGAACTTTTATGTTTAAAATACCTTTAGGCTGCTAAGCATCTTCATAGTTGCAGGTTTGAAGTATAGCTGCACAAATTGTGAAATTCATTAATTCTTCAAAAGAAGTAAGCTAAAACTGCATCTGCTAAATGAAGATACTAAAATCAGGCTTTATGGTAAGCTTTGAAAGAGCATAGATGGAAAAAGCTTTTTCCATGCATTAACGGCAACTCTTTGTGGCAACGGATAGAGACCATAAAAATCCAATCAATATATGGAAGTATTGTTAATCTAATCTTATCCAGTAACTCTCGCAGTATTACTTTAATAACTTGCTCTACTGCTATCTGTTGTTGCATTAAATAAGCTTGGTTTATGGAAGCATTCCCTCACTTTCTCTGTTTGACTACTGCAGATAGAAACTAAAGGCTCGCATCAATTTCATAGTGGATGACTCTATAACAAAGGAGAAGGGATTTCAGGTGATTGAAAGAAAAGAACTTTCTTCCTCATTTAAACGAGGGAAAAATGATTTCATCTAATCTAAGAAGAAAGATCCATGGGAATTTATCGAATCTACGCATTGCCATTCAAATCATCACTATCCTATACATAACCTGGTAAAATCACAATCATCATAAGACACAGTTTCCCCCAAACATAACAAGTAAGTCATTACAAGAATGGATGGGCTATCAAATATGATACAAGGAAGAAGTAGGGGACAGAACGAGTTCAATGTGGAGAGACAATGACAATGACAATTTGCTTAAATTTCTAAAGGAGTTTATCAATGGAACTCTACTTGCATAGTGAGCTTCAGATAATTATTGACAGCATATAGGAAGGTTGGAACGGCAAGAAGGATATTGGCACGGGCTGCTTGAAAAAATATATGTAAATTGTGTAAGAAAACTTGCAAACCTAAAATCTCTGAAGAGGAAGAGAAAATATGCAATGGATACATTTCAAACATTACTTACTTGCATAAATACATGTTTATAGAACCATGGACATAAATAACAAATACAGAGGCTTCAGATTTAATGGAGCAGTTGGACTTTACGCTATCGATGTACTTGAATGTCAGTTTTGTATTTAATAGAATTTATGAGTCTATTAACCAAAAATTCATACATAAATGAAATCTAATTATCCATATCGTGGATAAAATCATAACTGCCAGTATAGTCGCAAATGAACTTTCAATTTGTAAGGCTAACTCAAATAATCGATCATCAAAATCACTCTTTCTGATTTTGCAACAAGATATTTGAAGCGCCTATCTATTCTCTATATACATAACAAATAGAGGGTACATACCCTAACATGAAAGATAACCATGACAATCCATCTACCTAAAATATTTTAAGTAACTACATTATTTAACATACTAACTACCTAGAGTTTAACCATAATTGTTGGAGGCACTTTGGCTGCATTTTGTTGCTTCATAAGCACATCACAAACATGCAAATCACCTTTTCACAGACACAGCATTTGGATTAGGCATCAACTCTACATACCCTGGGCACCTCACAAGTTTGAAGCTCGGTCCGGGTGGGCAGAGTCAATGCCTGTATATGACCTTTATCTTTTTTTGACACCATATTAATTCTTATTATAGCAAAAATTAATCTTACACCGTGCCATTACATTGTGAATGCATTATTGACCATCTTTGTTAAGAATTTGCATTTAATTTGATGGTTTTTTTTACCGAGCTAGTTAATCTTTATGATTGAGTTAAAAATGATCGATCACAAATAAGGTTCTACTACTGCCTACTACAAATCAACATAATCACAAGTAGGATTCTATTGAGCTAGCTCTTCCTTTACATAATAGACTAGATGGTCTTTTCCTTCCACTTATAGCTAATCAAGTTTCTACACCATAAACTTCAAACATGAGACAGCTCCCAAAAGAAAAAAATGTCAAAGGAAAAGTTTAACTGCTTAACCTGTAGTGAGCTCTGTCTCTAGAATGCATAATTATGCACTAGCATATCCTAAAGCAAGATTGGCAACAAAGTACTAGATAGGGATCTGAATTCCTCGAACAACAAAAAATGAGAGGATTACTTGCATGAATGTGGCCATTGAGAGTAACAGCTTCTCGCCGAACTTTCGACGTCTAACCTGCAAAATGAAGCACAAGTAGGAAAGCTTTGGAAAACTAGCGGAATCAACCATCCTTCTGTTCTCTTCACTTCACTCAAACTCCCAGACCACATCTATTTTCCCTACTATTTGAGTGTCGCTAAAACAATTAAAGCCTACTAAAATGGAAGTCATATGATATCATACGGTAATGTACAGTCAAGCTCATAGCATAATTTTAAAACAAACCTGGAATAGAGGCATAACAACTGCAAAGAGAACCTTTGCAGCTTCTGTTAAAAAGTTAATGCTAATAGGGCTCAAGTTGAACTTCCCATCAACTTTTGACATATAAACTAGAATTGGCTGGCAAAAAGGGAACCAATGCAAAATGTCAGCAATCGAATGATTAGCAGCCAGAATGTCTCATTGCTATCTTATTAGATGAGCCAAAGTAAGATCCTTCTAAAAGCATGGAAGGTTCAGGGCCGATTCTGTCCGGTTCCAAACCAACTGGTTCAATTTCTATTAAAATTAAAATAAAATTTGATTTATATAATGAGTTCATTGTGTAAATCACAGTTAATGTTTTACGTGTAAAATTTTTACAATTATCGATAGTTAACTCTATACATGTCAAGATTTGAACAGTGATTTATACAATGAATTTATTTACATTTTGCATCGCATGTATTTGAAATTGAAAATGTGAAAAAAAAAAAAAGTCTTGTGGGCCTATTATGTGTCCGATAGGGGGAGTAGGGAAGAGGGCTGCTGGTGGGGTAGGCCTGCGCCGAACAGGGGTGGGGGCTAGGTAGGCTGCTCTAACAGGTGGGGGAGGGGATTCAATTTTTTTTAAAACTTTTCCCGCCCTGGTTCCGGTTTTGGGGTCCAGTGGAGTCGTCCTCAAACCTTAAGTTTTACGGTTCGAGGACGGTTCCGGGCCGATTCCAATTTTCATAGGGCAAGTCCCAGGCCCAAATCGGCCCGTGGCTAGGCCTAACGTATAGCCAAGGGATATTAACATATGGAATTACCAAAAAGGAGAGGAAAATGTTCACATGAAAATGTGATGCAGCTATTATGACAAACCAAATGATCACATTTAGGGATCACACAATTCCTTGTTCTCTTTCCTAAATGGCTACAATGTGGTAGCAACCAAAAATAAACCTATACACTTTTATCATTGGATAACTTAGAGGTTCTACAAGTTAAAAAAATTGAGTTCAAAGTACTATGAATTTCTGTAAGAGAATAGCCTTAGTATCTAGAGGAAGATAAAAGAATAGCCGAGGAAATGGGGGAAGCAGAAACATGGTCATGCACCTACAAGCCGACTAGGATACAATCACCAACAACCAAGAGAATGTTGACAGCATGTTGCTTTGATGATACCTTGCTCTTCTGTCAATCATAAGCCCTTGATATAGGTATAGTGGTAGGGGTACAAGCCTTGAGTGGCAGACACTGCACTCAACGACACAGTTCTTCATTGAATTGTACCCAAAATATTAGAAATAAATTATATTTGCAACAATGGAAATCAGATTAACATTGACAAACATTATACCTATATAATTTATTAGAAATTTATGCAAGTACAAACAAGTGATTTCATTTAGTCTGCCCTCAGAATATCATAAATAAATTGTCTGCAGCAAAGGGAATTGTGTTGAAATTGACAATTGATCATAGGAATAAGATTAATCAGAAACTTATGGAAGTAGTAAAAGAGGGATATATAGTCCAAAACCAGTAATTTCCCTATGTGGAATAAGTGGAATCATGTCATTATAAAGCTTACCAATGGTAGCATTGTGTTAATGAATAATATAATGGGACAATGAGGATCTTTTCAATGAGATTGGTCTCCTAATGGTCAATGAATAAAGGATATTTTATTGTGATGTTCATTAATGAAACTAATTACTCTATTTTGTACACTAGTCATGACAATGTTTTATCTAGGATTTGCCCACTTGTAATATAAGTTGAACTTCAAACAGAAACTGAAGCATAATAACGCATGGATTGCTTTTGCAATAGGCACTAACTTGCTTGGCCAATGCTATTCAGTGTTCAAGTCTTTGAACAGATGCAGAGTTCTTGATGTCAGATGTTAAAGCCTAAACATGATCGAAAAGAAAAAGCAACGCTACATAAATTGGTCTCGAGGTTTATGAAAGTAGGTTCATTCAAATGCTTTTCTACAATAAATAAGAAAGCAGGATTTATGGTAGCATTCGATTCAATTTACAAAGCCACACATATCACCTTATACTTTCTCATAGCTTGATTCTGGATCAAGATTCTACTACTGATAATTGAAGTTGTTAACCCGATCTTGCCAAGAAACCAAGTAAGGCATGCACTAGTTTGCCTAACTATATTCAAGCAAAGTCTTCAAACCCAATGGTTCCAAGAGGGAACGTGGAAGCGACTTGTTAAGTGCCAAACCAAAAGAACAAAAGAAGGAAAGGGAAGAATAGAAGAAGACGGATATCAAGGAAAGGAGGATGGTTTATTCATTTTCTCGACTACCTTTCACAGCCTCTGTTCTACAGATTCGCTACAGGGGAAAAACAAAGGAAGAAGTGGTTGCACCATTAACCACATAACCACCACAACAACCATCCTTTAGTCAATTACAACTGCAACCATTATTACCAACTAATGGCACACACACCCCAAAAGCTACTTCGTATTACAATTTGATCCACACTACAACTCTTTAATTTGTCACAGACAAGTCTGCACGTAACACGACTACGTTGAGATGGAATCGCCCTCAAACAATATGAAACAAACGAGACAATACGAAAGTAACTCAACTTGAGATTCCTTTTCATGTAGAATTGCCACAAGATTTAACATTAAGTAGAATAGAACTATAAATTCATGGATTCAACAAATAAAGATGCCCACTCAGGAGCCAGATCTTACGACCTTAAGTGGCAAAGCTTAATCCAGCCACGAACTAAGTTTCCAAATTTCCCAGAATTCTTGATCAATATAGTTTCAACACAAGACATTAGCAACTTCCAGTGATCGAGCCACAACCACTGATCGGACTTAAGCATGCATTTTGCGGGAACCTTGTAGCTCCCGCAGGGAGACCTCCTATAACTTGCTTGTTTCTATGTAAAGTTGATAGATTGTCTCTGATGATAATTGATGCATTGAAGAGAAAGGAAGTGACAACTCTTAGGATAAAGAGGCAATGGTTAGTTATTTCTCATCTTTTATTCGCTAATATACTATCATCTTTATTGAGGCTACTGAGCAAAATGCTCATAGATTGAAGCTCTTTTTGGAGTCCTATTATAAGGCATTTGGTCAAGCTATCAATTACCAAAAGTCTTCTATTTTTTCAGTACTAATACTTGTATGGTTGCTAAGGCAATGGTAGGAGAGGTATTTGGTGTGGATTTTCGACTAAACATGGAAGATATCTTGGTGTGCCAATAAGTAAGAGAGATCAAAGAAGCATATGTGATATTTTTTGAAAACTAGGATTGTGCAGAAACTACAAGATGGTGAAGGCATTATCTTTAGTTGGCAAAGAAGTTTTGATCAAGGCTGTTATTAGTGTTGTTGCATCCTATATGAAGAAATACTTTAGATTTCCAGAAGGTTGGTGTAACGAAGTAAACTGTTTAGTGTCTATCTTTTGGTAGGGACAATAGAAGGATGGGCATAAGATACACTGGACAAGTTGGAGCATAATGTTAGATATTAAAGAAGGGGAACATGCATAGCTTTAATTTGACCATGTTGTCTAAAATAGCTTGCAAGATCCAACATAATCTTGAGGCCCTATGGGTGAGGCTACTTAAAGGGATTTATTTCAACAACTGTAACTTCCTTGAGACATTGAAAGGATATTAGAGCTCTTAGTTATGGAATATTATCTTGAAAGGTAAGTAAATGCTCGAGGTTGTGAGTCTTTGGCAAATTGGTGATGAGCGAAGGGCTAGGGTCTTGAGGGATTTTTGGGTTCCTACAATTAAAGACAATAGTGTGATAGGAATCTTCAAGTTTGTAGTCATATAAAAGCATATTGGAAAATGGAAAGTGAATTTGCTGAAGGGGAGTGTTGTGGGGAAGATATTGAAGTAATAAGGGAGACAATTTTGCCCATCAAACCTTAGGAGGACACATTGATCCTAATTTTTCCAATCAAACCTTAGGAGGACACGTTGATCTGGCCTCACGAGGTATCTAGTTTACTTTATATAAATCTGCATATGCGTTTTGCAAAAGAGATGCCAAAAAGATTTGATAGACTAGTAAAGCAATGTGAAAAATGTTATGGAAAACTAATTGCTTCTCAAAGATCAAGCAATTCTTGTGGAGGGCAGTGAATAATAGTTTTTTTGTTAACTTGAATTTGTGGAAGAAGAGGATAAAACAAGAAGGGCAATGTTATTTATGTATAATGCTGAAATAGTAGAGTATGAGTTATTACATTATCATTGGACAAAATACATTTGATTTGGCATCCTTGAATTGAATATTGACAAGCAAGGGGTGTTTGCCTAGATCAAATGGTGGAGTTGAGTATGAAGAGAGGGCGGGAACTAGTGGAGAAAGTGGCATACACACTATGGTATATAGTTGGGGGGGGGGGGGGGGGGGGGGGGGGGTGAATGAAGCAATTTTCAATAGAAGTAACCCTCAAGTCAAGAGCTTAATATTGCGATTGCATAATGCCCTTTTCAAAAGCTGATATAATAAGACAAAGTAAAAATAACAAGTTTAAAAATGTAACAGTACCTCATAGTGAGAAGAGACCATTAGGGATGGGGAGTAAATGGCAGAAACCCCTTTTTAGTTAATAAAGATCAATTGTGATGGCTCAGTGGATCTTAATGGAGGTGGATATGGGGTTGAAGGAATTGCGAGAAACTTGGAGGGGCAAATTATGAATTCTTTAGAAAGAAAGATCTTGGTAACTGTTGTTTTGGCTGAATTTGATGCACTCTAGGAAGGCATTAAACTAGCTATTGGAGACATGTTATCCTTGAAACTAATTTGGAAGCATTTTAAGGCGTTAATGGTATGTCTTGAGGTTGTTCTTTAGCAAATCATGCCCATTATTAGTAATATCCGAGCAGCAAAGAAGGATTTTTAGAGTTTGGACTTGAGTCTTATCAGTAGATGTGAATAAATGTGTTGATTACATTGCACATGAAATAAGAAGAGGGATGTTGATGGCAAGTAGAAAGTTGCCTTTACCATTCACTCTTGTTCATATGATAAGCAGGGAGTTGAGTGATTGCTATGTATAGAGTGGTTGTACTAAATTTTGTAACATTGATCCTGGTTGATGTTTAAAGAAGATTGCTCATTTTGACCAAAAAAAATGAGGAAATTAGATTAATTAGTGAAACTAGTCGGAATATGCAATCATCTTAAGTAATCAAATGGGATCCATTAACCAACTTGGGGTTGGTCTAGTAGTTCCCTCATTGTGCCCCTAAATAGGTGATCCCAGGATCAAATCTCTGGTTGGGAGGGTCGACGGGAATTTTCCCAGGGATCCCCGCCCGATCGCAGATTAGTCTCGAGGTGCGCTTCGGCTAACCTAGAAATATTGCGTGATACAAATAAAAAAAGGGGGATCTGTTATGCGTATCAACCTCTCACTATTTAATTGACTAAGAATGAGGTGATTAATTGTGTGCCAACAAATATATTCCTAGGAATATTGGAAGAGCTTAGGGTTATTATTAAATCATCCCGTCCTTGAGTTCTTTCTTTAGAAGTAGTGAATGTGATAAAAGGTGTATAACCATTACCCTATCCTTTAGTCACGAAACGGCTTTTTCCCTACCTTTCTTTCTAGGCGCAGGATTTCATTCCTTTAGTGCTTTGTTCCCCTTGTGTCCTTTTGAGGCGTTGATGTTAAATCCCAACAAAAAATAAGGATTCTAATGGAACAATATATGTTCTCGAGCCAACAACACTTTCATTTCTATAGAATAGAAAATGGATGGTGTAAAAATCGACAACTGATTATGTCTGTCAAGCTGCCCCTTACTTTTTACCACATTATTTCAAATGAAGTTTTACCATAACACTTCTCTAGTTTGGGACTGATATGTAATTGAATCAATTATGGAATCATGAATAGTCACTTATTCGATCGTTTCATGGAAATCTATATTTTTTTCTTCTGTTATACGAGTTGGTGCTTTTTAAAGTAAAGAAATCTTATCAAGAATGAAATTAAACTTAACACATGAGATTCAATTGCACCAAGATCCATTCCATAGGATGTGATGTTTTTAGTCCTTAGAATAGGTTCATAAAAATTCTCGACCGAAAGATACTTTAATCATTACTTTATTACTTATAAAAGATGTGCATTTAGCATTTTTATGATTCGCGCAATTGCAATTGTAACTCCCTTTTTCGAGATCGAATTCTTATGAGATTTTCATAGATGAATTTCTAACTTGACAAGCTTGTATTTAATATGGTTATCATGCATATTCGAATTTATCACGTTTAAAAATATCTAAAAATATGAAGGCTAACAGAGAATAATAGTGATGAATATTGAAATTCTAGCTAATATTTACTAGATTTTAATAAAAAAAATACTAAACTAACAAAACCAATAAAAATCTATTTTACGTTCAACTGATGGCAGCAATTCAACGCGCAAAAGATATCGATTTAACTAAATATATCAACATGTTGAGAAGGAAAAAAATTATGGTGAAATGTAGGAAGTTGATGTAATCCAGCTCTTGAGTTCATCTTAAAGGAACCAGATTCAAAAATTTTTTTAAAAAACACAAATTATGTAAGCTATGCTGTAAAAAAAATAAAATGTCCAAAGCATCTTCCATCTTTAAAGGAAAATTCCGCTTCTAATAGATTAGTAAAAAAATTAATTACAGAAGTTATATTTCAAATAAATTATTTGATTTTTTAAAATAATTTATTGTACCATCGCTTTTGTTGTATTCGTTATGTTATAATACCATAGAATTTCCTACGTAATACACCTTCTCCCATTAATTTGCTTCCCATGGAAGAATAAGAAGGGCTTCTCTGGCTCTCCGATTGGTTCAATGTCATCACAGCATCGACACGGACAAACCTAAAGTTTTCACAGATAAATAAATACAGCTTCTCTTTTCCGATCTCTGCCATCTGCCTGCCGTAGAAGAAGAAGACGACGACGAACCTCTCTCTCGCCTGCAAAAGGTGGTTCTCCTTTCTCTTCGAATCGATCGAATTCTCTACGTGTTGTTCCCGAGGAAGCGTGTGAAACGCTCTCGGAGAAGAAGAGTGGGCGTTGATTGTGGCTTCCCGTCGGCTTACAATCGAAGCATCTGATTTCAGTCAAATCTGTGGTTTTGTCCTTCAATCCTCTCTTTGGCTTGGTTGATTCAGTCTTCATATTGCAGGCCGTTGGCGGAACCGCTTGCCGATTTGGAGCTGACTACTCTTTCCGTATTGCCCAAAGGACGCTCGCCGCTGTTTGCAGTACGGATTTCTCCGATCTGTACCGCTCGATTAGGTTTATCACTCCAAATTTAGATCTGATCGTTGCGGCAGTTTATTCGGCAGAGGCGTCAGAGATTGTCGACAACAACGATGGTTTCCTTCGAAATGAACGATCGTAAAAGTGAGCTGAGCTCGATTTTTGCCACCTATCCGCCTCTGTTATACATATGTTTCAGAACGATGCTTGAATACATGCATTTCTTGGCTTCCGTTGGCAGATGGTATATCATTCCAGTTTAGGGAGAATACATGGTAGGTTATATTTCTCTTGAATTTGCGGCAAGGTAGCCAGCAGGAGTTGTGTCTGTGGCTTAGTCAACGTCTGCCGTAAAGTTCTTCTCGGTTGTATGCATTGAGGTGTATTGCGGACGCTGTGTAATTTAAGTTGCCAGCGTCCTGGCTAGAACATTAGTATAATTTTCTGCTCTGATTTAGTTATAATAGCTGTATTCTTTCCAACATTTTGGGAGCCTCTGAGATTTAGGCTTGAAATGCTCTTCGGTGGTCATATTTGAATAGCCTTAGTAACACTGTCTTTGTCAACTTTGCGTAACCTCATTTGCAAGTAGGCCATTTCATGAAAATGAATCACAACGTGTGACATATAGTGTAGCCTGCCATGGATAGGTACAGCTAGAGGTAGTGCTTCTTTGTCAGTGATTCCTTGGAGAAATTATTGTAATTTACTTTATTTTAGTAAATTTAATGTTATAAATATATACTTTGGACTGTATAGAGAGCATATCATGCTTGCTGAGTATTTAAAAATATTCCTCATCTGAATGCCAGAAGTTAAGGTCATGAATAAGCGTAAGAAAATTGTATTAACAGAGACTGGAATATGTTTTGAATTTCCTGGCGCATGTAGCTGCTGATTTAATGCTAGATCAAGTAAGTAATGGCTGCCTTTCTAAAATATAGTTCTCCTTGTTGAATTTGCTTTCCCATCGGCGGCCTTCCTCAAAAGATGAGCTGGCTTGCTACACTCTAACTTGTTTGGAATTCTCTGCAAGGAATATTTTCTTTAGAAATTACTACAAAACTGTATTGATGGCAGCATATTCACATATCTCGATGGCACACCATTGCTCTGATATAAATAGCTTTTTGCTTATTTGAGGCATCTAAAGATGTGAATTATATAAAAGTTATAATTTCAAATTTAGATAAGTGAAAAAGACGACTTTCATTTGTTTTTTGCTCTTACTGTAATGTAATGATCTTTTCATTCTATGTATCTTAACTGAAACTTTGAATGGAACAGAAATTGGACTCGGGCTGACTGGGTTTGGGTCTTCTTCTCATTCCTGGGAGTCATCTTCTTTTTTGACAAGGGACTGCTTGCCATGGGAAATGTGAGTTCATGATTAGTTTTGTTGAAATATTAGTTTGAAGTTATACATATTGAAGCAGATTGTTGCTTAACGTGGTCTTATTTTTCGATTCTTAATCAGATCCTCTTCTTATCAGGGGTGTCATTGACTATGGGTTGAAGTCGACCATGCAGTTCTTCATGAAACGGCAGAATTTTAAGGTTTAATAGTTATCTCTCTCGTGCTCTCTGAGATTTTTGCGTTCCATATAGTTTCTTTGTAATTTGTGTATTTAACAACTGTTTAGGGAACAATATCATTTGGAAGCGGCTTCTTCTTCGTTGTCATTGGATGGCCTATTTTGGCATGATTTTGTATATAGTTTATTGTACTTTTCAGGTTTGTTTATATTCCAAAGTCCAGATATTGAATTAATTTATCAGAGCCAAATATTTACTAACTAAATGTGACCGTGCAGTGGCTTCTGGCCGACTCTTGCTGTTTTCCTGCAAAGGATTCCTATTCTTGGATGGGTGTTCCAGCAGCCATATGTCAGATCGGTATGTTTTCTTTGTCCTCTTATTTCCAACCCTTCAGATATTATGATAATGAACTGTCATCAGTGTCCTTTCCCGTAACTGCATCCATGCTTCTTTGCGTAATGGTTTTCAACTGATTTTGGTTTTGGAATGTAATCATATTCATATAGTTATATGGTTTGTACATGAAAGCTGTTTCTCACAGTTGCGGGCATTGCCGAGGTGTGGCTTGAGCTTTTGGCTTGAGCTATCATAAACTAGAATATCAACATGGCTAAAATACTTTCATTTCATCAGTAGGATTAGTTGGCATATCTTCCCAAAATGAGAAAGGATGTTACATTTGGTACTAGGAAAGGCCTTTGCCTGACCAACTAAACATTGTAATTATCAAAGAATTATGCAGGTTATAGTTATCCCTACTTAGTTGCTCATAAGTTTATATTTTTAATTGACAAACTGGTTCTGCTTGGTAGGCAACTGCAGGTTTTGCTAGTCCAAACTCTGCTTCTCCAATGACCTTGCATCACGTTCAACCTGGCTATGATGTACAAGTAAACAATATGAATAATTACAAAATAATTGGAATTGCTTGTCATTGCATGTGGTTGACCTGAGACATGACATGTGCAACTTGATGCTGTTGAATTGAACTGCTTGATCCATGAAGCATTATGTCTTCACTTTTGATGCAATCTTGATAACCTAGTTCTTTTCGATATGCTGCTTACAACCAATTCCTGTGATTATTCCACTGCTAACAGAACTCATTACCGTCCAACTGAGCACTAAAATTTTCGCTGAAATGTTGCAGCTCTTTGACCGATACCGGGGGAGGCGGGTACCCGTGTAGATCTCGAGTCACACTACAGAATCACAAACTTATTGTAAGTCCTGCTCTCAAGTCCTGTGTGAGATATGAAGTACGGTGGACGATTCTCTTTCAACTGCCCTCGGATCCCTTATCGTCCCTAGGAACTAGTTAACTGCTGTAGCATTTCACGTGAAGATAGAAAAAGAACAAGGACGAGTTGGGGGAGAATGAAAAAAGAAAGTAAAAGAACTTTAAAGCAGTAATTTTTTCCTTCTACTTCTAAATTCTGTTAATTCTTTCTTTGATGTATGGAACGATCACCCGGTTAGTGAAAGCTAACCATTTTTTGTCGTAGTTCATTGAAATTTGATTCTGCTTGGTGATAGTAATCCTTTCAAAAAAAGAAAGAAGAAAATGCAAACTCTAATTAAGACCACCGGATTATACATTCTTGCACCTTTACTTATTTGTTTTCATATCTATGTGCATATGAGAATACGTATTTGCATGCTTCGACGTCTTCCATCATTTGTAAGCAAACACCCGTCCCGGCAACCTCCTTCCGTCAGATGGAGAATGAACCCTCTACTAATCTTCCCGCTTCAAGTGTCGACTTTCCTAGAACATGCAGTAAATTAGGTCCAGGATTCGATTCTCCTGGGACCGGGGTATCTGGAAATTAATGTTGAGTCCCAAAATGTAAAATATACTGTTTGGTGAATTAGTTAATTATTAGTGCGTTAGAGACCATCAATATAAAAAATGTGTCCACTTTCCATTAGCTGGTGAGCGAATTGGAGGGAGGTGTCCTCTAAGGGACCAAGAGGCTTCTTCGAACGATGATTTATAAGGGAAATTGTGTCAATGTTATAAAAGGTTTAGGAAAATTTTTAATTAGTACAAAATATTTTAAAATTATTCCTATGTAATGTGCTATGACCTGTCTCATTGACGGCCAAAAAAATGGTGACATGTCATCTTACTTAGTAATTTTTTTTTAATGTGGACAGTTTATTTTCATTACACTTTACACTAGACCAATAATACAGTTCTCAGTTGGTTGCAGATTTGTACAAACTGTTTTTAGTTTCATCAAGATTGGTGCAAAAAGTTTTAGATTTGTTCCATACTGGTACAAAAAATATTGCTACAATGTCCATTATAACTGCGCCCACTGCTATAATATTCGTTTTATAGCAGCAACAGCTCAAACATAGCAATGCTAGAGAAACAAATTTCAAAGTTACCATAACGCAATTTTATCGAAGCAAATCTCATCTTTTTAATTAATAACTCCGTATGGTCACCAGTATTCATAAGCTTGTCAACTATTTCGTACGATTACAGTCAATGCTCATAAACATTTCAATTACTTATTAAATATCTTAGTTGCCTCCATTCGCTGACATATTCATATGCTTTCGAAGAATAACATGAGAACATAGTCACAGTCGATAATACCTCAAAAAACAATTTAAAAAAATATCTTTACTTCATCAATTAGTCTGACAAGAAGAAGATCCAACATTTGCAGCAATCTTTCTTCCTGTACTTCGTGGTCCTCGACTCAAAGATCCACCTCTTCTTGCTATAGCTGCATGAAGTGCCTTTGATTATGGGTTGCTAGTGGTTGTAGTCCTCAACCTGTAAATAAACTTTAATTCTCCTGGTGGACGGTGTGGTATAGTTCGTTAGGGAGTAGCCCAAAAACAAGTTGAATGATCATAAGAAGAAATATGTAGAAGTAGCTCGTCAGTTAAATTTTCCTAAAGTTCCTTGCAATGAAGGATAAGTAAATGGATGCGGTCGTTTTTATTTGAACCTGTATATATATATATATATATATATATAAGAAACCAAATGAGTTATACGTAAATGTAAGATAACGGCAAAATTTGGTAGTCGACTGAGAATTGGGCTATATTTTACATAATTGTCTAAAGTGATATTTAATTATATTTATATACGCTATATTCTAAATTCCTTTTATTATTTATTCAACATGGAGTATAATTTTCAACAGTTTCTATATCCATGTGTAATAATAAAATGACAAGCCAGCAGAGTAAAAATACCATGTCGGCACCCTACTTTAGCAATTAAACGAAGAATTTTTGACGTGTGAAGTCTCTGACATTTTGCAACAGAAAGGGAAGTACATCGCAATTTCTTTTTTTTAAGGCCGTGACAAAGTAAAATTTCATCAAATGTCATGATTTTTTAAGTAATTTATGCTAAAATTAATAGTAGGTAGAAACTAAAAACAGTAATAATAAACATCCTAAAAATTTACATAAAATTAACTAAATTTTAATGATACAATCATACTGACTAATAAAAATTTAAGTCATATATGAAAGCCTGCCGTAAACTCGGCTGTCCGGCAGTATTAAATAAAATATTCACATAGATGATATTGAATAAACGACGTATTCATAAATACAAAATGAAAAGAGACAGATTCCAACGGGTAATATAAGTTCCTGATACGGTCTGATTACTAAATTCAATGGGACATAATCTCGATTTTACATGATACAAAATTTCGATATTATTAAAAAATACGAGGCGGTTGTTTTAAATCGTCCCATCATCCACTCCTCTCTTCCCCTAATTGACATGACATACTTTTATTGGATTCAAGCATAAGGAATACTGGCCATAAACTTCTAATCAGCTCCGAATCTAACCGTTCCTTTTTCTTTCTCAAACCAAACCAAAAAGTTGGCAGAGACGTTCAGCCTTGAAAAGCCTCTCCCTGTCGGTTGCTGATGTGACGGGAACAAAATCCGACAAAGACACGACCGCCAAAAGGAGAAAGTGTTAATTGCACCAGTGATACCACGTCAGTATCGTCACATAATATATTTATTTAACAAGAATTTGTCATTTGTATATTTACCCGATTAGAATTTACTAATTAATAAGTTTTTTTTTAGTTTGTTTGGAATTTATTTATTATAACTGTTCATATTAATTTTATATTAAATTCTAATTGGGCATATGTATCACGTAAACGGCATCAGGTAGTATAGCTGCTACATTGAGAGAAATTCTTTGGTAAACCTGAGTCGCCACGTGACACGTGAAAATACCAATTGAAATATAATAATCGATCAAATTAATATTAATTACTCGATTAATTTTCATAATTAATACTAATCAAAATAATTTGATTGGTTCTCCCTTATTATATCATTTTGAGGTACGCTCATTTAAAATTTTTTTCCTGGAAAAGGGATATGAGAGCATTTTGTTTTCTTCCCTAAATAGACGGATCGGAGGGCTGGACTGCGAGATGATTAAACAATTAGACAGGAGAATCAATGTTGACGGGGTTAATTTAGTCAACATTTGGTACTTGAGCTTCGATACGTTGTTCGATTTCCTTTTTGTTTGGCTTCGCGTTATGCCCTTCATAAAATGCTACTCTAGCTTTCAAGAGGGCGGAATGGAATAGAAATCGTCACTTTTTGTTCTTTATAGGACGTATATAATATTTATATCTTTTCCATAAATAACATATTAACGGTCTGTTATATCCAAGTCTAGTCAATTATACTAAGAGTTCGTTTATTTTGTGTAGATGTAACGCAAGAAATAAAATTAAAAATACTAATTTCCTTTGTAAATACTAATTAACAAATAATTTGATTCTATTTTCCTTAGCTAAGGATTCCCAAAAAAAAAAGGGAAAATAAAATGAAAAGGCCAGAGGATGGCAAAGAGCGGCAGAGCTCGAGCGCGGGGCCGGACCGTGTGCTTTCCCTTTGGGCCTTCCACGTGGAGGCTTCAAAGAGGGTCTTTGTGTAACTCTCTTCCCTTTCCTTTCTAATCTCATCCATCTCTTAATTAAAGGAATCACCATTCGTTCTCTGTCTCCCCCTTTTTTCTTTAAGACATTAATATAAGTTTTCAGCTTTACCCTTAACTTTATCTCATATTACAAAATACTAAAAATCTTATTTGTTCGTTCACATTAGGGTAGTGTTTGAACCGATTCTCGCAATGACCAAAATTTACAGAAAGTAAAACAAAGCAAATATTTCATTTTTAACTAAAAAAAACTTCCACATAAGCTTATGTTTTGAAATGTTTTACATGAGTATAGTTTCATATATAGATAGTAATTAACAATTTTGTTACCGAGAGATAAGATTGGCATCAATTGGGTCCTTGAGTGTTTTTTTTCCTTATTTAACTCCATAAAAAATACATTTTACATCAGATGGGTCCCTTTAATTAGGTCTCTCATAGTATTTATGAGTTATGGTGGTATTAATTAAATCTCTCATGATATCAGTTGAGTATGTCATAATGTCAATAGGGTCTGTAAGGGATCCCAAGAGATCATCTATAATTTTTTCGTTAATTTTAAAGAAAGTTGATACTTTGTTGACGTGGCATCTAGTGTGGATGCTACTGTGGCACGGCCATATAATTTTACTTTAAAAATAGAATTTATTTTCAAAATTTTTTAAAATGGAAAGAAATTTAAAAAATTAAAGAAAATTCCTAAATTTTGTAAAAAGTTTCAGCAAAAAAAAATTTCAAAAAATAAAATTTTAAAATTTTAAAAATTATGAGGAACTTCAAATGATTCTAAAAAATGAAATATTTTAAGATATTTCAAAAATTAAAGAAATTAGAGATTTGTTTTAAAATATAATATTTTAAAAACAATTGAAAGCATATTTATGTAAATTAGAAATGATAGTCATCATTACTTTTAAATTCCATTCCCTTCCATTCCACTAGTAGCATTCGTTCCACCCAAACAGTGAGGCATTAGAGTATACTTGCACGATTCTCTTTCAATTTATAAAAACTAGATAATAATCCTATTTTGTACAGAAGGATAAAATTATAAATGTATTTTTATAAAGTAAAATATAATAAAAATAATGTCATAAATGTGGAAAAAAAATAAAATAAAACACCTTTATATTTAACCATAATTAATCTACATAGAAAACAATTATTATGATACTGCATTCAGTTTGGTAGGGGCGTGCATGGGTACCCAACACACGTTTAATAGAACCAAAATTGGAACCTATTTTAACCACTTTTCTTATTTTTCTACTTGAAAAATACTATGTTCCCATTAAAATTTACGTGAAACTTACCCTATTAGATGCCCGTGCACACCCTACAGTTTGGGAAAAAAGAGGGTAGATGGATGAAATAGGAAGGATGGGTGTGCAATCAATGAGAGATTAGGGGAGAAAATGGGATGTCACGGTTAGGTATTGTTAAGATTTTACTATTATAGTCTGGATTTAATAGCTGATAGCATGGATTCTCACCTCCGATCACTGATGCTCGAGCAATGCTCATTCCCGGGTTTCAGCAACCAAACCTTGTCAGTATCGATGAGGATTCGATCTAATTTGACCCGAATCTGCTCCAATCTCTCGAGCTCTGTCAAGATCCATATAGGTTTCAATCGAATCTGCTAGGGAAGAGAAGACTGAGTTGGAAGAGGAGCTGGGCCCAAAATCGATTAATTGAAGCGGTAGGGTGCCTCTTCACTCAATAAGATCATGGATTCAAATCCTGTGAATAGTGAGATTTCGTCTTGGAAGAGTTTTACCCCCTAGTGGGTCATCCTAACTCGAACTAGTTCAGTCTGGGTCTGTTGATTTTGGATACCGGTGATTCAGATTAAAATAAAGAAGGTGGAGACGCACATACTGGAGTACACGTTTAAGATACCCTCATGTTTAGCTCTTATGTAGAATATATATATATATATATATATATTAAATTTCTAACACAAAATAACCAAGAATTATATGAATAAATGGAGGGTCTTTCCTACCTAATTTCAGCAGGATCTATACAGTTTAGCAGGTCGTTGGGTTTGGGAATGTGGTTATTGTCAATCAATTATAAGTGTTTCGTGCTTATTCGGTGTGTTTGTTTCTTTATATTTAGCTCGGAGAATCTGTCCATATTACTGATCTTCTTTGTCTTTTCGCTCTGAATATTTTACCATATACTCATTTTAAAATAATAAGAAAATCCTCATTACTTCTAGAAAAAACAGTTTAATTGAGAAGTTTTCAGAAGTAATTATTTTTATTGATTATAAAAAAGAGAAAAATAGTATAGAAAAGGTTACTAAATATATAAATCACATCCCTATCTTTACCTAATCTAATAGGTATTAAAAATTAAACATTATATATTAATGAGTAACACAAGAAAGTGAAAAAGACACCAAAACTTACACATATTTTCATATAACATATAATATAGAAGATAATCATGAGGATGAGACTGATAAACGAGTAAAAGATACAATGACAAAAAGACAATTAAGCCAAACTGAAGAACATAATTCTCTGGAACACACCTGGAGGGAGGTGGGTGGCGGTCGTGGTGGTGGTGGGGGGCCTCCTATAGAAGAATTTGGGAACTCCGTTTAGCGTTCGCTTTTGGACCGATTCCATTAAACACAGTCCTTGTCTCCCTTTCTCTGTCAGTCTCTTTCAATACTCGCCCATCTCAAATGTAACATCAGGAGCCGTTATGCTGTAACAGGAATTGTCAGTGGGCTTTCGATTCTCAGTACTTCTTTCCCCGTTTGGCGTACTCCATATTCACACGGGATGTTGACACACTGGTTGGTTTTGGAATTTGGATTGCTTCGACTACTTGATCTCATTCCTAGCTGGGTTTCTCTCAGTTTCGTTCTTCTTCATTTCGGCTCATCAGTTTCACTCCTCCAAAAGGACAGAGAGTGGAGAAGAAAACAAGTTGAAGTTTCTGGGGAGAATATGGTGGGATTTGAGAAGTTCTGGACGAAGAAGACATTAGTGGGCCTCGCGTTAGGACAGTTCCTCTCTCTCCTCATCACTTCGACTGGGTTCTCTTCCTCTGAACTCGCAAAAAGAGGTTTTTTTTCATTTTTATTTTTTCTTTCGGCACTCTTTTTGTCTACTCATTTATTGGGAATTCCTTTTCTATGAGCTCAATGAGTGGGGCTGATCAGACTATTGTAACATGTGATTGGTTTGGTTTTCTTGGCAAGTGTTCTTTATACCAAATATCATCGTATTCTTCCTGAAGAATTATGCCTCTCTTGTTTGTGGATGCTCCTCAATTTTGCTAAAGGAAAAACAAGTGTAGATGTTCCTTTTCCTGCTTCGTATGAACTGAGAATGGGAACATGAATATCTACTATTATGCAAAACCTGGAAGTAAGGCTGTCCAATGGAATTTTCACCCCATTTCTTTGTTAGGAAAAAAAAGGATGACGGAAATATTGGGAAAGCTTTTATGGAATGGACAGATTCGTAGTTACAGGCGTATTTGCTTGTATCTTAATCATAATTTTCAAACAGAGGATATCTGATCTTTTTATCGTTATGTTCCATGTGCTTTCTAATTTGTAGCTTCTGCTAATGTATTTCACTTTTCATGCGATCTTTTCTATCGGATTTCAGGGATTAATGCCCCGACTTCACAGTCTTTTCTAAACTATGTCTTGTTGGCAATTGTTTATGGGAGTATCATGCTGTACTGCAAAAAACCTTTGAAGGTTAATATCCATTATTTATTCTTTTACTCTGCTTGTTGGTCAGCGTAATTTAACTACAGAAGGGTCTGATCTAAAGGGAAAGAATCGGTAAACTTGAAGATATTGTGAGCTGATGGAGAAATTTATTTCAGGAGAATGATTGCACTCATCAGTGAGCCTCTTCTTGGTTTAATGACCATGTAGCCAATAATGGGCTGTTCTTTTCCTTTGAATGTTGAGCTGTGTGCTTTTTTGTGTTAATGCTTGCAGTTGGTACTTCAAAATTCGTTTTAGAGCTATTATTCCATGTAACTAACTATTTTTTTGGGGGGATAAATAACTAACTATTCTCACTTTGTACATAAGCAAGGTAATAAAGATTATTCTTTTTCCTGTTTACGTTGATCATCCTGTCTGAGATGAAATGGAGCTTGCTGTCTAATGGTTTCTGAAGCAGTTTGTTTTATGTAGAAATACTGTTGCTTCTTTTATTTTCCCCCTTCTATTTTTTCTGTAGCCTTTTAAACTAAGTATTCTTCTAGGTACATTTGTCTGGGATTTCTGCAGGCAAAGTGGTATTACTATGTGGCACTTGGAGTGGTAGATGTAGAGGCCAATTTTCTTGGTAAGTATTCTGTTATCATACAGAATATTTTACCAGCGAAAATAAATAAGTAGATAAAAACAGTACTAAACCTAATTGCTCTTTTCCTCTGTTTGCTTATAGTTTGCAAATCTTTCTTCCTTTTTTTTTTTTTCCATATGACTTCTGATCCATTCAATAAAATCTTCTTCCATACATAAAATTAAGATTGAAATGTCCAGCATCCACTTTATTTCTATGCACTATAAATGTCTCTATTCAAGGTAAATGCTAGGATGACTCTAATTGTCCCTTGGAAAACTTTAGTTGGGTACTCTATGGACCTTGTGTCTAGTTCTAAGGAAAAAGGAAACAATTCTTTGTGAAAAGATGACCTATTTTCTTAATGTTGATATCCTTGTCTTATGTTTCCAGTGGTGAAGGCTTATCAGTACACATCCATCACCAGTGTCATGCTTCTGGATTGCTGGTCGATTCCATCAGTCATGCTCCTGACATGGCTTTCTTGAGCACAAAGTATAGATATAAGAAGATGCAGGCGTGCTTGTTTGTGTTGCTGGGCTTGTTATGGTTGTTTTCTCAGATGTTCATGCGGGTGATAGATCAGGTAATTAATTCATTTTGCATTCACTAGTTATGTTCAAGCGGGTGATAGATCAGGTAATTAATTCATTTCAATTCACTAATTTATTCTTGTTGCATATTCCGATTCAGTGATTTAGATGAAAACTACAAGATAATTGCTATTAAAGTTCTGATTTGCAGGTAAAATGTCAAACTGATTTTGGAAACTAAATTTATTTTTAGGCTTATGTCTATTCAGTGTAGAAGCTCAAAATTATTTTCTTGTTCCCCAATCTGAATGAGGTCCTGCAAGAATTTAAGTTGCCCAGGCTTTCAATATATTTGTCTGTTTGGATTCAGTTGTCCATGAATATTTGCCTGTTTGGAACTGAATTGAGTTTCAATATTGATGGATTTTGCTCTCAACTGAATTAAGTAACAGGACTGTCTGATTTATTTCGGATTCCTGTCAAACTGCCATTGTTGGTTTTCCAGTGGAGTCATGTGAGTTTTTTCTCATACTTATCTGGGCTTTCCTTTGATTATATGTTCTAATGCTTTAAACTTTTAATGTAATGTAGGAGGAGTAATCCCCGTAAGGGGGGATGCACTTGTCATTGCGGGTGCAACGCTTTATGCTGTTAGCAATGTCAGTGAGGTAAGAGCATTCTTGTTCCTTCTGTTGAGAACTTTTTATGCATTTTCTTTTGTGTAAATTACTTTTCTTTTCAAATTTTAATTATGATCAATTGTTCAGAAGTGTCATTTATCCTATATGATGTGGTCTCAGCACATTGAATAATGGTTTACATCTATGCTCAACTCTTCATAAATTATGAGATGAGATAATTTGACTTTGCTTACTGTGATAGGTTGACCATTTTTGCAAAAGTAGAGATTTCACTCTGGAAACAAACACTAAAATCCTTCTATTCAATGGATGCATATCAGTAACTTACAGTATCGTTTTTTTATTGGGCAGGAGTATCTTGTGAAGAATGCTGACAGAGTTGAACTTATGTCAATGCTCGGAATTTTTGGTGCTATTATCAGTGCAATCCAAATGTATCCTTGAGACGAACTAGGAATCAATTTTCTTGCTTTATGGCCATAATATAAAAGTTTATCTTTCTAGCAAGCGTTAAGACTAATCATTTTCAAGAAACAAGTGACGATACCATATTTCCTGTTAATAAAAGTGGGGCTTACTTGTGTCGCCCTCTGTGTAATCCATTGTTAAGGGTTTTTGCTTCTAGCTCACAAAGATAATAGACCTTCATATTTGGTCAGCAGATGCTTCAAAAAA
>CM075301.1:6271123-6493276 GCA_037672795.1 Lagerstroemia speciosa | reverse complement strand
GCTTCTTGGAGGTGAGTACTACTCAGAGTGGTAGCCAATATAGTCCCAGTCATAAGAAAGATGGAAGAGTACGAGTTTGTGTGGACTATCGAGACCTCAACAAAGCTAGCCCAAAGGACAACTTTCCACTACCTCACATCGATGTGCTTGTTGATAACACCGCACGCCACGAGATGTTTCCTTCATGGATGGTTTCTCGGGTTATAATCAAATACGGATGGCGGAAGAAGATAAGTCAAAAAACAACCTTCATAACCCTTTGGGAACATTCTGTTACCGAGTTATGCCCTTTGGCTAAAAAATGCAGGTGCCACTTACCAACGTGCCATGGTCACCTTTGTTTCATGACATGATGCAAAAACAGATAGAAGTTTATGTGGATGACATGATCGCAAAGTCGCGTGAAGGGGAGGACCATCTGGTGAATTTGCGCATGCTCTTCCAGCGCCTCCAAAAATATAAGCTCAGACTCAACCGGGCAAAGTGTGTTTTTGGAGCCGCTTCAGGAAAACTTTTGGGGTTCATTGTTAGTAAAAAGGGCATAGAGGTCGATCCAGATAAAACCAAAGCAATCATGAATCTACCCCCACCAGCTACGGTAAGAGAAGTAAGAAGCTTGCTGGGGAGATTGAATTATATAGCTCGTTTCATTGCCAATCTCACTGATAAATGTCAACCTCTTTTTTGGTTACTACGAAAAAATGCCGTTATCGATTGGGATGATGATTGTCAGCGGGCCTTTGACACAATAAAAGCTTACTTGGCTAGTCCTCCGGTACTAGTCCCACCCACTCCAGGTCGGCCACTCATCATGTACTTAACTGTGCGACGAGAATCGTTAGGCTCAATGTTGGGGCAGGTGGATGAAACGGGACACAAGGAGCAAGCTATCTATTACCTAAGCAAGAAGTTCACTGAAGGAGAAGCACGATACCCAGAAGTGGAAAGATTGTGTTGTGCACTTGCATGGGTAGTCCAATGTTTACGTCAATATACTTTGTACTACACCATACACCTAATATCCAAGACAGATCCACTTCGATATCTACTAGAGAAGCCTGTGTCAACTCGGAATTTGTCGAAATGGCAAGTTCAACTGGCTGAGTATGATATCCATTATGTGCCTAGAGTATCAATGAAAGGGCAAGCCTTGGCAGACCACCTCGCTGAATTTCCCATTGAGGATGATGAGCCACTAAGGGATGAACTCCCAGATGATGGCATCTTGGCTATGGAAGAAGAGTTGGGACAAATACCAGGATGGAAGATGTATTTTGACGGGGCAGTCAACTCAACGGGATATGGGATAGGAGCAGTGTTGATTTCTCCACAAGGTCGGCATATTCCAATAGCTGCCAAGGTGTCGTTTCCTTGCACAAATAATGTGGTGGAATATGAAGCATGCATCTTGGGCTTACGAGCGGCAATAGATATGGAAATTCGTGAACTTGAGGTGTTTGGTGACTCAATGCTTATCATCTTCCAAACAGTGGGACAGTGGAAGACGAAGGATGAGAAGCTACTCCCATATCACCTATACCAGAAAGGATATCAGAAGAGTTTGATCGGATTAATTTCTCCTACACTCCACGAACCAAGAACCAATTCGCCGATGCTTTAGCAACACTTGCTTCAATGGTGTGTATTTCAGGAGATAACATGATCGACCCTCTCGAGATCAAGGTCAACGATCGCCCCGCACATTGTTGCATGATCGAACAAGGAGAAGAAGCCCCTTGGTTCGCGGATATTAAGAGGTACCTTGAATTCGGTCGGTTCCCGGATGGCGCAGATAAGAATGACAAGAAGACTATTCGTCGGCTTGCCTGCCACTACTTCTTGAGCGGGAACGTGCTTTATCGTCGCTCATTCGACACCACTCTACTACGATGTTTGGACACTAAGGAGGCTGAGTACTTGATGAGTGAAGTCCATGAAGGGAGTTGTGGACCTCACATGAGCGGGCACATGTTGGCAAGGAAGATCATGCGAATGGGTTATTTCTGGTCAACCATGGAAGCAGATTGCATCAAGCACGTTCGACATTGCCACCATTGTCAAATCTATGCGAATCGGATTAATGCTCCTCCAAGCGAACTACAACCAATGTCCTCACCCTGGCCTTTCTCCATGTGGGGAATGGATGTAATTGGTCCTATTTCACCCAAGGGCATCTAATGGACATATCTTCATCCTAGTGGCCATCGACTACTTCACCAAATGGGTCGAAGCCGAGTCTTACGCTTCAGTGACCGCCAAGGTGATAGTTCGATTCCTCAAGCGCAACATAGTGGCTCGTTATGGTGTTCCTGAGACCATCATCACGGATAATGCAAAGAACTTCAACAATAAGGCGACCGATGAGCTTTGCAAACATTTCAAGATCAAGCACCGCAATTCTTCGCCTTATCGACCTCAGATGAATGGTGCGGTCGAGGCTGCAAATAAGAATTTAAAGAAGATCATCGAAAAGATGACAGTAACTTACAAGGATTGGCATGACATGCTCCCTTGGGCTCTCATGGCATATAGGACATCTGTCCGCACATCGACAGGGGCAACCCCCTACTCGCTTACATATGGGACTGAAGCAGTTTTGCCAGTAGAGGTCGAGATCCCGTCAATGAGAGTCCTTGCAGAATCAGAGCTTGAAGAAGCAGAATGGGCTAGATTACGATACGAGCAGTTGAACTTGATCGATGAAAAGAGGCTAACTGCACTGTGCCACGGCCAATGTTACCAAAAGCGCATGGCTCGGGCATTCAATAAGAGAGTGCGCCGACGTGTGTTTGAATCGGGGGACTTGGTACTCCGAAAGATATTGCACATAACTCCGGATTCACGTGGGAAGTTCACTCCCAAATACGAGGGACCTTACATAGTCAAGAAGGTTTTCTCGGGAGGTGCCTTGATTTTAGCCGATATGGATGGGGATGAGCTCCCAAGCC
This sequence comes from Lagerstroemia speciosa, assembly GCA_037672795.1. NCBI lineage: Eukaryota > Viridiplantae > Streptophyta > Magnoliopsida > Myrtales > Lythraceae > Lagerstroemia > Lagerstroemia speciosa. The sequence continues at coordinate 6,490,328 of CM075301.1, read as the reverse complement.
CTGTCAATGCTGATTCTGTAAAGAAATATTATGCTTAACAGGCACATGTTTTCAGATGCCATCTACTGTGCGATCCTAGAATGAGACAAGAAGCAGAAAGAAAGAGATTCTTGATAAGGAACCCATGTGACTCACAGTCCTATGGGAGAATGAGAGAAAAGAAAAAAATCCCGCTAGGTTGAAAACCCGAAAGGGCGGCCTAGGCAAAACAAGGGAAGAGCGGTGCGGTCGAAAACCCGAAAGGGCGATCGTGGCAAAAGGAGAGTGAAATATTCCCGCTAGGTCGAAAACCCAAAAGGGCGGCCCAGGCAAAAGTTAGGGAAATTGAGTGGTGCGGCCAAATCTGAGCAACCAGCCGTGGCAAAAGGAGAGCTATGGAGAGAAAAAATAAAACATGCCCGCTAGGATGCGGTACTTTGCCCATTCTAGGCAAAAGTTAGGGCTTGGATTACTGCAATAAACAAAATGCCTCAAGGACAAGCAAGTCATTGTTGTTGCATCACGCCATGACAAAAGGAGTCTAAGCGCGTAATTCGGGAAATTGCCAAAGGCCTACACGATCTCAAAAGGGGGCATCTTGGAAAAGAACTGAGTTACATGTATCCTTTGAAATTTGGGGCAATCTCAAAGCCCATCCGAGTTCCCTCTTTGTCTCATACCTCATAAAATACTTTCTTAAAATTTTGGACATCCAAAGACCTCGGTCATATCCTGAATCTGCTACAAGCTATGCATCCCTTACATCTATTCATGAACTCTTTTACTCATCTGAGTTATGAGGGGCCGCAAGTGAGCTAACGAAAAGCTTGGTTAGTAAATCTTTCTCGTAGTTTGTCAGATCATGGGCTCCCGGAGATGTTTGCTAAGGAGTAATCCCCATGTGGCATGGCGAAGGAGTAACAAGGGTCGCATCCAGTGACTACCTTCACTTTCCATCCGATGGATTGACAGTTGTAGGAAGCATCAAGGGCTAGTAGAGGAAGTTCTCAAAAGGCATACCTAGAGTTGGATGTCTCGACAACAAGGAGTGTAGAGGACACCAAGTTCAAGCGCGATCACGACATCGTGATCAGAATCAAGATCCCTCATCATTTGTTTGACCATTGCATGATTAGTTGAGGAAAATCTTCTTCGGTTTAGACGTTCTGTAAAACTGAACACAGTGGGAACGTCTTGTAAATCCGTCTTCCCTCAGTGGAGACATTCTGTAAAACTGATTACAGTGGGAGTGTCTTGTAAATCTGTCTTCTCCGGTTTAGACGTTCTGTAAAACTGAACACAGTGGGAACGTCTTGTAAATCCGTCTTCCCTCAGTGGAGACATTCTGTAAAACTGATTACAGTGGGAGTGTCTTGTAAATCTGTCTTCTCCGGTTTAGACGTTCTGTAAAACTGAACACAGTGGGAACGTCTTGTAAATCCGTCTTCCCTCAGTGGAGACATTCTGTAAAACTGATTATAGTGGGAGTGTCTTGTAAATCTGTCTTCTCCGGTTTAGACGTTCTGTAAAACTGAACACAGTGGGAACGTCTTGTAAATCCGTCTTCCCTCAGTAGAGACATTCTGTAAAACTGATTACAGTGGGAGTGTCTCGTAAATCTGTCTTCGTCGGTTCAGATGTTCTGTAAAACTGAACACAGTGGGAACGTCTTGTAAATCCGTCTTCCCTCAGTAGAGACATTCTGTAAAACTGATTACAGTGGGAGTGTCTTGTAAATCTGTCTTCTCTGGTTTAGACGTTCTGTAAAACTGAGCACAGTGGGAACGTCTTGTAAATCCGTCTTCCCTCAGTGGAGACATTCTGTAAAACTGACTACAGTGGGGGTGTCTCGTAAATCTGTCTTCTCCGGTTTAGACGTTCTGTAAAACTGAGCACAGTGAGAACGTCTTGTAAATCCATCTTCCTTCAATACAGCAGGAACATTCTATAGAATCTTTTCAATTTTGAACGCACATGTATTATTCTGCATGTCTTGCTAATTGATTTTCTTCAATTGTAGGAAGCAGAACTCAAGGATCACATGATGTGAGCGAGATGGTTCAAATTCTACCGAGTTTTAGGAGCCCTATTTTCGTCAACCTCATGCTTGAAGAACAACTGTGCGCTAGGCCAAAATCGGTTTCTATTCGTCTTTGGGACAGTCACTCTATGAGCGCCAGCCCAAAGAGGGGCAGCTGTAGACACCCGATTTTGACCCGGTCAAATCCCATTTCGTTCCTTTTAGTATCCCATATTTTAAATTTTATATCGATATTTTAATTTTTCTATTTTTATCTTTATTTTTATTTTATTCTATTTCATACATAAAATTAAATCAAAACTGAAAATACAAAAAAAAAGGTTTTAAGTGGATAGTGAATACAGTGTTTGTGGACGCCTGATTTTGACTCGGTCAAACCCCGTTTCGTTCCCACTAGTGTCACATATTTATCCTATTTCAAACTTAATTTTTTTCACTTTGTTTTATGTTATTTCATACGAAAAAATTACCAAAAAATTTGCACATTGAAATGAAAAAAAAAATGTTTTTTTTGATTGATTGAACAGTGCAAAGCACTGTTCATCTTCTTCCTCCCGCAGTTTCACAGAGAGTCACGGCCAGCTTCAACGTCGGCCACGGACGACCTTTTCGGCCACCTCTGGCCACACCGACGACCCCGTCGAGCTCCCGGCTCCACCCCGCATCCATCCCCGTCCATTCGCGATCCTATCTCTCTCCCTCTCCGGTCACTTCCGTTCATTCTCTCTCCACCTTTCGGCGCCGAAATCGTCTGTTCCGGCGCCGTACCCACTTCCTCTGACATCCGCCAGCGCTAGTCGTCGACGAGCCGCCCTTACTGACCTTCCCGAGCTTCCCCGATCGTTTTCACACCGGCTCTCTCTCTCTATCTCTCCTCCTCACTGTCGAGATTCGTTCACCGGTTGCCGTGCACGGCACCGGCCTTCTGATCGGCCGTACGGCGCCGTCCTGCTCCGGCCGTCACTCTTGACTTCTCGGCCTCCCTCCCGTCGCTGTCGTCCTCCCTCCCGTCGCTGCCGTCCCCTGTTCAATCTCTGCACATTTGCTTTTCTTTATTATTATTATTATTATTATTATTATTATTTTATTCTATTTCGTTTCTCTTTCAGCCCCTGAAGTTTCTGGTGTGTTACATTTCAGCCCTCACAGCCTTTCCTCTATAAATATGCCACTCATTTACAGATTTTAGAGATCAAAAAAACACATCAAAAACACACATTGAACTCTCTCTTGAATATCCACTCTTAGACTCATGTGTTGAGCAAAAAAAATTCAAGAATCTTCATCCCGTTCTAAATTCGGATCCGCCACCGACCCGAGCCCGATTCCGACACCAACTTGGAGTTCTTCATCGATTCGAGCCGAGCCGAGCCCGTGCAAATCATCAAGACCAAGCCCGAGTCCGTGTGAATCGACGAGTCTTCCTCAAATCCCGAAGGTGCTCGGGTTCGACATCACCAAGCCGAAGTCTTGTTCATTCCTCGACATCGTCATCATCGTCGATTGTAGGTATAACTTCTTGATCGGGATTTAGGCCTTATCCTTGTAAATAATTTCTTTTGTTTTCTTTTATTTTCTTTTCTCCTTTTCAAAAATATTTTACGAAAAATAGAAAATACAAAAAAAATGAGAGAAAAATTAGGATTCATGTTTTCATGAAAATATGGAAAAGGATCCTTGAAAAAATGAAAACTTGTTAGTTAGGTTTTTTTAGAATGAATATATATTGCTAATCTTTTTTAAGGAAATATAAGAAATGATAAAATGAAAAAATAGAAAAATCAAGAAAATAAAAAAAATATTCTTTTTTGTATAAGAAAATCGGGGAATGACTAAGAAATGGGTTGTGCAAAAATCGTAATGATGAAAAGGATCGTTCAAAGTCGGGTTTCAAAATTTTGTTCATAAACCCGACCGCTTTTTCGAAGCATTTAGGTCAGCTCTGGGGTCAAAAATATGTTTCAAAGTGGGTCTAAATATTTCCTAAGGTTTAGGGGTCATTTTTTGGAAGTCTCAAGTCTTTTCGGATCGAATCGGAGTCTTTAAAAACCAGCCCAGCACCATTTCGAATTTTTCAGCTCTGTTTCTGATACTTTTAGTGTGTTTTAGAATGGTCTTAGATGTTGTGTAAATTTGGGGGTCTATTTTGAAAATTTTGGATCGTTTTGGGATCGATTCGAGGTCTTTTACCTTTTTTATTATCTGTCCAGATTGATTCCGAATTTTGCAGATCTGTTCCTGATGTCATTTTGTGTGTTTAGGAGTGTTCTTAGGCATTGTTAAGGTGTAGGGTCGTGTCTTGAAAATTTAAAATTATTTCGGATCGATTCGGGGTTTTCGTCACGCTTTGGAAAAATTCACTCTAGCCCTACCCGAATTTTGCTGATCAGTCCCCCATATTTTTGTGTGTTTTGAAGTGGGTTAAAGTGTATTCCAAGACTTAGAATTTGATCCTTAAAAATTTCGAAACATTCCGGGCCAAGTTCGGGTATTTTGAAATGAGACGAATCGATTTTTGGGAATATCTTTTGAGTCTTTCAAGGGTAGACTTGTTTAGGTCGTGAACGATTTAACTCAATTTTTATATCATTCCCCAATATCTCTTGTTCTTATTTTAAGTAATAGAACCCAAAAATAATTTTGTTGTTTCGATTCTAATAAATCTATCGTGATTGAATTGATCGATGTAAATATTGGTTGAAATATTTTATTCATGTGTATTGTTTCGATTGTATGTGAGAAGGGAAAATCAATGTATTGTGTGAATCAATGTAGTTGAGTGGGTGTGAGATAGAGAGATGATGATGGATGTATGTATGTAATCCCGAATATAGTGAAAATCTTTACTTTCCGCACTTAGAATAGGACGGTTAGTGGCATGCTAGGGTTGTGGTACGAATTATCGAATTTCTCTCTGGATCATCGATTCGAACTTCAATCAAGGAAATAATTGGACAAATTAAAATGTGCAAACAAACGACCTAGACTTAGGGACGGGTACCAAGTTTGGGCGTATTTTGGCTTTCGAGCTTCAAGATACGTAACAGGACCTCCGGACTCAAATCTCGGTTTCAAGACCAACTACAACCTAGGTGATTAGTATCATGATCACTTAGTGACTTAGGCGCCTAAACGGCCTTAATAAACGGTTTAGTGGCGACTCCAATCCAACACCGATTCAAAGTCCCAAGCTAGGCCTCGTGCGTGCCTCCTGATCCTTATTCTTTTCTCAAGTCGGAAATCTCGACGTCCGACAAAGTTGATTGTGCCAATATTATTACTTGTGGATATTCTAAAAATGGTCTCTACAGGAGTGACATTCCAATCATTATTTAATTACTTGTTTGCATCATTATTTTATTACTTGTTCGGCACATGCACTTGCTTATTCTAATTCTATATTGCAAACAATTCTACGACATAACATATGTCAAACATATGCTCATAGCGGCATATACCAGACCCTCCAGACCCTCCGAAATATCTCTGTATGGAACTCTTTCTATTGAACCTTTTTTTGGAGTTCCTGGACTTCTAATTCTATATTGCAAACAATTCTATGACATAGCATATGTCAAACATATGCTCATAACGGCAAATATCAGGCCCTCTGACAATATCTCTGCATGGAACTCTTTCGATGGAACCTTATTTTTGGAGTTCCTGGACACATATTAAGGCTCATGTCTTCTCCTTTTATGATAAGAGTGTGTTTACGAATACAATTTTTAATTCTCGAATCGTTCAAGGAATCATTCAAGGACTTTTATATGCATGTTTCCTTAGAATAGGCGAACAATGTCTTTGAATGATCGTTCTCGATTTTAACATTGATGCAACCTTAATGTTGTCGATATCAAAATTAGAGGACATGAGCTATTTTATTATGTTTACAAAAGTTGATGAAATAATTCAACCTGTAAAAACATGTCTAGGGCTAGTCGATTCAAAACATAAATGATACAAGCTGGCTGAACAGAAAATGATTTGGATTGTTTTATCCGAGGTACTTACAAGTTTTCGTTAAGCAACTTAAGTTGTTCCTAGATGTCTCTAGGGAAACTAAGTGCGTGGAGAAAATCACTAGGTTGTTAGATATATTATTTGAAAGATATTTCAGACTTATCCCAAAACGGAGAATATATATTATTTTCAGCACATATATATTACAAGACTATTAAGAACAAAAGTCAAAGATACCAAAAAAGATTGCAAGTATTCAAAATTGGAAGTTAAGAGAAACCGAAAGGGAAAGAAGATCTCAAAGAGTGGTAAGAAGAGCACAAGTTTAGAAGATGTCAAGCAAAATATGTTTTGATATATTTGAGTCATCTAAAATATATCACTTTCCCCTAATAGTGATATCACTTTCACTTCTGTTTAGTTATGAAAATATAGGATATATTTCATATTTTCTATAGAGAAACTCTTAGATTTACTTTTCAATTAGTTTCCTATCCCAATGGACTATTTAGGAGGGTTATTTTACGTAAATATTGCACTTCAACCTATTTAAATGCTAATGCTTGGTTTTGGACGAAATTTTGGAGAGACAAGATTATTCATCAATAAAGTATGATATTTTATTCTCTTTGATTCTTTGAATAACTATTTGAACTTATTGGAGTTTTCCGTGACGTTCATCATCAACTTATCAATCAACCCTTCCATAACTAATTGTAATTTTTTGCTATACCAAGATTCTTATCCTTTTATAGATAATGGGTCGCGGTTCCACCATTTGAGCTTATTGGTAATGGGTCGCGGTTCCACCGTTCAAGTTTGACAAGGACATGTTCCCTGGAGGCCTTATTCTTCATCACAAGTTAGTGAAGTTCATATCATGCTTGGTATCGGGTTTCATCACATGGCGATGTTGGCATCAACATAGCTATAGAAGACGAAGAGCCAATGAACTAGCCTATGCATACAAACACACTGACATGCTTCCTTATTTGCTTTGAGCAAGCGAAATTGGATTTTTAAATCAAGCAGGTGAAGAGCCCAAATGGCGGTTTATTTTTCACTTCATTCAATACACAACTCTATTTATGACTCACACCCAAGAAATAGAAAGAAACAAGTGGCATTATACATATCCAAACCTCTTAATTCAGCAATCATCACTCCTATAACATCAGCATAATCCTCAAGAGCAGAGAACATTCCTCTTCCGGAGGGAATGAAGATCGATTCAACACAAACCATGGACAGGTTTCAGATCCTGGCACGTTTTGCCGGTAGGTAGATCGCATACATTGTGAAAGGAATGTAGAGCGAAAGTGCAAAGGTGACGATAGCAATGAGCGTGCCAGCAGCGCGCATAGGCTTGTGGCCGCAAGTTATCTTCCCAAGGCGGATCTCGACAATGTCGACCATCGACATTGTGAGGAAGATGCAGCCGAAGATGGAGCCCCAGAGAGATAGGCAGAGCATAGAGCCACGGAGGAACTTGCTCCGAAAGCTGTTGATGGGCAACTCTTTGCTGAAACTGTATGTGTACAGATGCATCTTCAAGGCCTTGGCTACGAGGCTGGAGAGGAGGTAGCATGCGAAGGAGATAACCTCGTAGACAAGGAGGCTCCGGGCTACTCTGTCGGGGACCTTGCAGTTGGGGGCGACCCCGAGGCCGAGGTTGTTGGAAAAGGTCAGTCCCACAAAGACCGCGATGGTGAAGAGAGAGTTTGCATTCACCAAGTCATCCAAGGCTTTTTGATGAAAGTCGATCGCAGCCATGAGGTTTTCCTCGTTCCTGCAACATTGCTTCTGTAAGTTATGCCAATGACCATTCCATAGCTAAAGCTCAAACGATAATTAAATTTCATATTCAAGAAAAGAAGATTTTTTTTTTGAAAATATCATTAATGGATATAAAAAATGTTATGTGACACTTTTTTATTAGCTCATGGCCAGTGGACACTTTTGATAAGAGAAGAATTGAGGTCTGAGACGGAGATAGAAATGCTGGGTTGGAGGTGGAGGTGGTGGCAAAGGCTGCGGAAGGCCAGAGCAGGGGCAGCACTCAGAGATTGTGAGTAGTGGGAGGGAGAAGTTATGGAATGATATTAAAATTTTGATAAACATTAAAGGGTAAAAAAGGTAATTTCACTAATTTCTCACGTTACTAACTACCATGTCGCATCAACACTACCATGAGCGTTAAATGGTCATTTGTGCAGAAGTTGACACCGTGAATTAAATCACACATTATCGTCACCATAATATTGATTAACTTATCAAACTCAATTATCTGACATAATTGATATTATAGGACTGATTTAGCTATCTGTGAATATATAGAAGAACTTGAAGAACTTAATGTCAAAAACTGATAAACATATAGGATTTTTTCGGTATAATTTTTTCATTGAATATATATATGTGTAATTTTCCCATTGAATTAGTGACACTAGCTATTTTCATACTCTGTCGAGAAATATTTAAGCCTTACGTTCGTAACTTAAATTCGAAGGTTTTCTTCACGGAAAAAGCGAATATTCGACAGATTTACTGGGGAAAAATATATTTAGAGAATGGCAAGAAAAGTAGAAATGAGTTATTGGGTGAGAATTTTTAATCTATTTCGAATGTTTAACACAAAATTAAAGAAGTTGGAAGTCAGAATCCGATCGTGCATTGACAGCGTAGCGCTCCGCTGGAAGGACAGCACTCATTTAGAATTTCTTTCCTCGAGTCTTGTCGTAGACTCATCGTGTACCAAATGTAAAGTTGGTTGGTCATGCATACACAGGAGAACGCTTTATATGTAATGAATATATAATACGATGGTATTTACATTATATCACATATATATATACATATAAAATTCAGCTATTTTTATTTTTTATTTCTAATATTTTATAAAAATATTAAAATGACTGAATTTAATCAATAAAATGAATTTAATCACAGATCAACGCAAAGCCCTTGACTGGCCTGAACCTGCATGGAGGGGTTGGCCTCTGTAATAAGGGTACTATCTAGGTCGATTAGATTTAAGTATCAAGTTCAAACGACATATATTTTCTCTCAAAATAATTGAATCATATAAAATCGATTTCTATTCAATCAACCACTTTTTAAAAAGAATAAAATTTAATCAATAAAATTAATAGTTCAGTTTGAAATCAATCAAATCGAACTGTTAAAAAAATCATAAATTATAAATTTTGTATTAAAATTCAGTCAATTCGGTTAGTCATAATTAAGCGGAGCATACTCTATCAGACAATTAATGGAACCTCTTGTTGACATGAAAATTGTAACATTAAAGAACCGATTTGAGTGAAAAAGCGGGTTTGGTCCAGTTGTATCATTTCCAACTTGGAACTAAAAGATTTTGAGTTTAATTTTCATTATGAGATTCTTTGTATCCCTTTATTTCATCTTTCTTCTATTTATCACATTCTAAACTTATGTACCTCCTTTGTATACTGAAAAAAGAATAGATTTGAGCGTTGCAGTTCACTGAATTTTTTTTTCCCTGAACATCCTACCAAGTAAGGCCGTCGAGCTCAGCCTTGGCACCTGTTGACAATGGGCTCGATCTGCACTGCCAATTGGCTAGCCAGAACACCACCATCAACGCCACAACTATCACTCAGTCGAGATTCATTGATCAAGTTATGGCTAGTAAAGCAATGAAGCAAGGATACGATAGATATCTGTGTAGGGGGAGAGGACTGACGATTTTTCATCCGTTGGACGACCTGGCGCCATTGACGAGGAGAAGTCTCAAACACAGCTTCCTGATTTCCTGCTTCACTTGGTCGAGAAACGTTGGTCGTATTTGATTTTTCAATGAGCTGGGTTGTTTGTACACCCGCACACACACATATATGATATATGATGAAAGACACTTTGAGCAGGTTGTCAAGCAATCAATCAATCATGAAAGAGAAAAAGCAGCAGCAAAAGAAAAAGAGAAAAGTGGGATAAAGAAGTATAAGGAATCAAATTCCCTTAGCTGTAATTTCCTCTTTTTCTTTCCTGGCCTGGTTGGATGTGAGGAGATTTATGGTAAAACAAAAGAAAGGTGTAAGGTGATGGAGTTAATACATAACAATGTTTATTTAATGACGCTAACAAATAAATTTTAGTTATTTTTATTTTTTTAATAAAATCTTGATATATGCGAGAAGTATAGAAATATAGTCGATCAACCAGATATGCAACTAGGGTTAAGTCATAATGGGTTAATACTTCTTTATTGTTTAGGAATATAGAGGTTAGTTCATTATGTGAATACATCTTTATGACATTGAGAAAAGTGCAGAAGGAGATGATATAGAACCCAGGATGAGAAATATATCGAGTGATTACATTGGTAATGGTACTAGATTTAGAGGAGAAGTAAGAGAATTTGTGAACCCTAAGTCTACTATAACCGATTATTAAAAATTTCACTTTTTTTATTTATACTGTTACCCAAATTTTGATTGACTGGATGAAGTTGATTGTGCCAATGTTATTACTTGTGAATATTCTGAAAATGGTCTCGATGGGAGTGACATTCCAATCATTATTTTATTACTTGTTCGGCACGTGTACTAGTGTTGTTCTAATTCTATATTGCAAACAATTCTACAACATAGCATATGTCAAACATATGCTCGTGGTGGCATATATCAGACCCTCCAACAATATTTCTGTATGGAACTCTTTCCATGGAACCTTTTTTTTATGGAGTTCCTGGACACATATTAAGGCTCATGACTTCTCCTTTTATGATAAGAGTGTGTATATGAATACAATTTTTAATTGTTGAATCATTCAAGGACTTTCATATGCGTGTTTCCTCAGAGTAGGCCAACAATCTCTTTGAATGATCACTTTCGATTTTAACACTGATAACATATGCAACTTCTATGATGTCGATATAAAATTAGAGGGCATGAGCTATTTTATTATGTATCTAAAAGTTGATAAAATAATTCAACCTGTAAAAACATGTGTAGTGGTAGTCGATTCAAAACGTAAATGATACAAGGCTGAAAAGAAGATGATTTGGATTGTTTTCTCTGAGGTACTTACTAATTTTCGTCAAGCAACTTAAGTTGTTCATGGATGTCTCTAGGGAAACTAAGTGCGTGGAGAAAATTGTTAGGTTGTTAGATATATCAATCTTGTGTAATTAATCAAACTAGGTGATCACCCACGCTTTGCGGCATGAGGTTGTTTCGGAGGGGAAAAGTCATAAAGTACATAAGTGCTATTCAAGTACATGTGATTCACAATTTACTTACAATAACCGAGCACAAAAGACAAGAGAGACATCAATTGATTACTTGGTTCTCATAGATTTTCTGTCATTTACGAGGAGTTGTTTCACATACAGGTAGAAAACAATACAACAAATGAAAAAGATATCACTTGATTGCTCCATTTTCATTGTCTTCTTGTCACTAGAGAGGTGATATATGTACATGGAAAAAATTTCTTTGCAATATGTCTTTTAGAATCAATTAGCTCAAAAAATTGCTAGTTAACAGTAAGATGTCTTTCAGAAATAATTTTTAAAATTTTTTTAAAAATAGCTGAATTATATTAAATTATGACACTATATCAGCACTGCCACGTGGTATACCTATTACACACAAGACTCTCTAGTCTTAAGCAGCCCAAATAGAAAATTCTACTTTTGGTTGTTGAAACGATATAGTTGCATACATTATAGGAGACAAATTAGATGGTATGGGTCCTCAACATTGGATAGTTCTTGAAATTCTGTGCGCATAAGTCTCGTAATCTATTAAGTTCTAGAAGATGGTTGCAAAAGTAAAAGAAAACATCATGCTTTGTGACAATAAACCATGACTTGATATGTTGTATGTGAAAATGATATGTCGCCTGAACGCGGAGTGGAGATGGCTAGTGTAGCAACCACCCTTGAGAAGCTCCTGTTAGTGCTGGTTACTCATGGAAAGGAATCAACTTTTGAGAAGTCCAACGATTCCATGAGAAAAAAACCAATAGGCTAGGCAGCAAATTCAGTGAGATATCCATGCAACCTCACCACACTGCGGGCCCCTTCCTATCAACATCAGCCACTCCAATGACTTTGAGGTCTTTCCTCTCAATATGGCTTACCAATCTGGCCTTCTTTTCTCTTGATATGTTGACCAACATATTCAAAATGCAAATCATTAAGTTGTATTAAGGCATTATAATTATTCCATGCTAATGAAAGAAAACTACTCATGTAACTTATTGATTTTGATTGGCGACTAGCTTGTGAACATAAGAACTGCTTGCAAGCATAGAATGAAGACATTACATCGCATCAATTAAGCAATTTAGTTAGCAGCATTTTAGTCAAGTGGGAGAGCAATAGAAAAATAAACTCCAAAATTAGCAACAACATAATAGATGCATAACGGTAGAACTAATTATTTCTCAATGAGTTAGTTGAATGTGAAAGTTCACTCATGGAAATTGAATAAGTATCAATTGAGTGGTACTAACACAATCGAATGCTAATTACCATTTGTTATTAAATTAACCTATCAACCATCAGACCATTCACTAGAGCCACATATATATTAGATATAGACTAAAGTGTATTTCAAGCAAAAGAACAATGTTAAAAATCATAATAGCATGATCCTATCTAGCATAAAAGGAAATCAATGTCGAAAGACTTGTACCAACATAATCAGCATTGAGAAACTTACGGATGATGACCCGTTTCTGGACAATATCAAATCCAAAATTATAAAAAAAAGTCAAAAATTCTCAATTAGCAAGTTAACACTGTCAGTCCAGAAAAAAAAGTTTAACACTATCAAATTTGAATAAGAAGGAGATAGAAGAGAGTAATATGTAGAGGGAAGTACCTATATAACCATGGCTTTCTTGTTTGATTCAAGCTGGTTTCGTGCAAGTTCATTTGCAAAATACAATCAAAACTATGAAAAAATAAAAGGAAATGTGGGCTAGTCGTTGATTCCTGTTAAAGTGTGATTATGCAATAACTCCTTTTAGATTAGCTTTCCAATGTTTCCAAAATCAGGCATGAAATCGATTGCTTCATCATGTATCTTAGATCGAATCATCGAAGCTCACTGCATAAAACTTGGACAAACTTAAATATTCACAAATAGAGACTGAAACTGAAACTCGCTATTAGGATGTAGCGATTTACCTTTAAGGAGGTTTATTTTTCTTCATGTTTCTCTCACAAGGCATCTTTCCTTTTTGGCCATTGCCTCGTCCCATCCTCTCCTCCTCCTATCTGATTGCAAAATGGAGCTCAACCCTATGGCGATGCTTGATAGATGAGATCTAACTTCTCATCCCATTTCAAGAGCAATTAGAGTCGTGCATGGGTAGTATGTGGAAGCAGGGATGGATTTAGTGGGAACGTGGGGGAGATCTACCTCTGAAGTCGAGAAAATCCTTAACATACTATGCATATTTCACTTGATTTTGTCTAATTTTTTTTTATTAAACTATCTTATTTCATCCTCTTGAATTCATTATATTAATGCTTTATGGAGTTTCATCCCCTCAACTCGTTATATTATGTCCTATGGAGTTTCATCCCTTGAGGAGAAGAGTCGAGTTGCTGTTTAATGGAGGTTCAAGGCCGTGCTTGGGGAGTACGTGGAGGGAGGACAAATCATTTTCAGTGGTTCTAATTCACTACATGGAGGGGTGGGATGAGCTGAGTAGCTGCGATTACAATAAAATGCAGACTCGCTTCATTAGCTTGAGCATGGTACCAATTTTTATTAGAAAGAAGATTAGTCTGAGGCAATACATATATGTCACATGATTCATTTTGCCAATTTTGAATCGTGGAATGTTTAAGGTAGATTGATCCCTTAACTTGTGAATGGGAGACGTCGGCCATATCAAGGCCTATTAGTATGCTTGGTTCATCGGAATGAAATAGACAGGATATAAAATTGATAGTGAGAAAGAATAGACAGAGAATTGAATAAATTGTGCCCGCTTCTTGGCCTAACCCAACCAGGATTTCATCATTGATCGTACCACTTCCTGAATGACCACTGCAACATGACGTTCAATGTTTTCTAATCCAATTCTAGACATTTTTCCCGTATATATTGAAATGTATGTTTATGCAATAAAATACTATTTTCTAATAGACTTTACGAACTTGATATTCTGTCGTCTTTTTCCATTCGTACCACATGATGTTTTAGAAATTTAACGAGTTCTGAGTTATTGAGATAAAAAGTAGTGTTTTGGTACTCTACCATAATTTCTTTTAAAAACGCATTAAACATAATATAACTCTAACATTTTACTCTTTCTCAACTTAGTTAAAGGCTTGAGCCAACTTAGAAGAATTGAAACGACCAAATGGAAAAAAAATTCAGTACATATTTTAAAATAAAGGGTTGTCTAGGAAAAAATGCTTAAATAAAAGTTCAGGATTGCCCGGTGAGTTTGTCTAAATAATATGTTCTGATTTAGTGGTGACATAGAAAAGTTTGATCACCAACATGAACTTGTTTTTTTTAAAGTTTGAATCATAAAATTTTAATTTTATAATTTTGTTTTATTGTTTGAAAGATAGGAAAATAAGTTTCTCAACGTATTTTTGGTTTAATTTTGCAGCTGCAATAATTATGGCTTTGTTTTTCTTTTCTTTGCTGGTAGTTTGTTGGTTTTTTGTGATGAAGGATTTTCATTTAATAGTTAACAATGAATTTTCAGTATGTCATGTCGATCTATATTTTGGTACAAATTCCAGCTACGAAAAATAATCAAGAAACAAACAAATCTGCTTATTATTAAAGCATTCTTATTTCACATGGATGGACTAGAGGTTTGTCCAATCAATAGGTGATTTCAAGCATTACAAGATAAACACGTACAACTTTTCAACCACAACCGAAATTCGAGTTGTCTTAGATGAACATATATATTCCAACAATGGCTTGAAAAGCTAGTACAAAAGAAGCTCAAAGAATGATAGTCTTCAAGGATTAGGTCAACCAAGAGAAGTGAGGCCTGCAATCATTCACCGATGGATTCCCTCTTTTATTGTGCTCTTGAGACTAGAATCTGCACCATGTATCAAGATCATTGGATTACTAACATATCCATTATATTATAGGGAGGTATGTTTTGAAACATTGCTTTAAAATCATTGCACTTACTTGAATTCAAAAGGCAAGAAGCTGAGCCATATGATCTTAGTATTGAGTTGGGGGAGGCGGAGATGCATATATGTAGATTGGAGGAGGTGGTGATTTTATCGGTGGTGGAGGTGAGGCATAGTGGTAGGGAGGAGGGGGTGATGGGGATGGAGGAGGTGGAGACTTGTAGATGTATGGTGGAGGTGGAGAGGGGGATGGTGGGGGTGGGGACTTATAGATGTATGGAGGAGGAGGTGACGGTGAGGGAGGAGGTGGCGACTTATAGACATAGGGCTGAGGTGGAGAAGGTGATGGTGGAGGTGGGGACTTGTAGATGTATGGAGGAGGAGGCAATGGCGAGGGAGGAGGAGGAGACTTGTAGATGTAGGGCAGTGGTGGAGAAGGTGATGGTGGGGGTGGGGACTTGTAAACATAGGGAGGCGGTGGAGATGGTGATGGCGGAGGCGGGGACTTATAGACATATGGAGGAGGAGGTGATGGTGAAGGAGGGGGTGGAGACTTGTAGGCATAGGGAGGTGGCGAGGGTGATGGTGGTGGCAGAGACTTGTAGATATATGGTGGAGAAGGCGATGATGATGGAGGGGGTGGAGACTTATAGATGTAAGGGGGTGGTGGAGAGGGTGATGGCGGGGGCGGGGACTTGTAGACGTACGATGGTGGCGGAGATGGTGATGGGGGTGGAGGAGACTTGTAGATATAAGATGGTGGTGGTGGTGGTGGAGAGCTATAAATGTATTTGGGGGCTGGAGGTGGGGGAGACTTGTAGACGTAAGGCGGTGGCGGGGGAGAGTTGTACACGTACTTAGGTGGTGGTGGCGGGGGGGATTTGTAGACATAAGGTGGGGGTGGAGGAGATCTATAGACATATTTCAGCGGTGGGGGTGGTGGAGACTTGTAAACATAGGGTGGTGGAGGGGACTTGTAGAGGTAGGGAGCTGGCATGATTTTCACCTTTTTACACTCATTGTAAGGAGTCTTTGGAGCATAAGCAAATGCTTTAGCATAAAGCACAACTTCATGGCTTATCTTTGATTTGACCTTAAGGTATGCACCCGTAGCACCGCTATGTAGGGCGGTCGGAATGCTGCATGATGAACCCTCGGGTGCTGCATGCAGTTTGGCCTTGCATGCCTTGGCTCCGTACTTCAAATAGTCAAACCCTTCAACCTCAATCTCATACTTGCCATTGATATTTGTTTTACCATAAACTTTGATCTCCTTGTCACTAGCCTTACAAGTAACCTCGACAATAGCACCTGGTAAGAAATTTTGTATGTTAGAGTTTTTGAGGTTCAAAGTGTATGAGTGTTTTCTTACAAGGGTGACCCAGAGGCTGCATGATAAAGTGAGATCGCATATGTGTGTAGTGTGTGTGTGTGTGTGTGTGTGTGTGTGTGTGTGAGAGAGAGATCATAAATATATATAGAGCGAGTTCCACTAGTCAAAATTGAATGTAAAACCTATATAACCTGACTTTAGAATAGTGTCATTACACCAAATTTTTTCTCAAAAAAGTATATTCATCAAGAAATATATTATTTTTTTAATTAGGCTAATTCTTGTATACCTTTGATGTGTTTCTTGACATGAGATTTCATAGGGTGGTCCCAATCATAACACCTGTAGCAATAAACTTTTCCGACCACTTTCACGACAAGATGATGGGCTGGTGGAGGTGGGGAAGTGTAGTAGTAAGGCATTGGAGTCTTTTCTGGTGAAGGTGGAGACTTGTAGTAGTATGGTGGTGGAGTAGACTCCTTAGGTGGTGGCGGTGGTGGAGATGTGTAGTGGTAAGGTGATGGTGTGACCTCCTTTGGCGGTGGAGGTGGTGGAGATTTGTAATAGTATGGTAGTGGTAGCGATTTCTTTGGTGGTGGTGGTGGGGAGGCGTAGTGGTATGGTGGAGGAGGTGACTTCTTCGGTGGTGGTGGAGAAGTATAGTGGTAAGGTATTGTCTCTGCTTTCTTAGGTGGTGGTGGTGGAGATTTGTAGTAATAGGGTGGTGGCGGAGACTTCTTAGGTGGCGGAGGAGAAACGTAGTGGTAGGGAGGTGGAGGAGATGGAGAAGGTGGTGGTGGAGGAGACTTGTAAATATATAATGGGGGTGGAGAAGGTGAGGGTGGAGGTGGAGACTTGTAGACGTAAGGTGGTAGTGGGGAGGGTGAGGGTGGGGGTGGAGACTTATAGACATAAGATGGTGGTGGAGATGGTGAGGGCGGAGGTGGAGATTTGTAAATATAAGGTGGCGGTGGAGAAGGTGATGGCGGTGGCGGGGACTTATACACGTAAGATGGCGGTGGGGAAGGTGATGGTGGTGGTGGGGATTTGTAGACATATGGCGGTGGTGGAGAAGGTGAAGGTGGTGGTGGCGACTTGTATAGGTAAGGTGGCGGTGGAGACGGTGATGGTGGCGGTGGAGACTTGTACATATAAGGTGGTGGCGGTGGCGAAGAGGAAGGTGGTGGTGGAGATTTATAAATGTAAGGTGGCGGAGGAGAAGGCGATGGTGGAGGAGGAGAAGAATACAGATATCCATCTGCATAAACTGAAGCGAAATTGCTAGTTGCTGTCAGTGCCACCAACGTTACGGCCAGTGCAGGCCATAGACGGCCTGTAATGGGGCCGCCGTCCGAGCTTCCCATCACCGGAAAGGTCGACCGAAGTATGATAGCAAAATATTTTGGCACTCTCTCAATTTGATGAGAGAATTGAATTGAGAAGATTGGAATAAGATGGGGTTGGATGATATGAACCGAGAGAGGAAGTGAGTATTTATATGGTTTTCTCATATGGGTACCACTTAGTTTAATCATTGATCGAACAGGTAAGAACAATATGGGTATCCTAATACGAGTTGTTCAATCATTTGATAATTCTTCCATTATAATAATCCTTTGATTCAAGTTTTTCTATTGGAAAAATTTATAATGGGATTAGTGTCTGACTTAAACCCTGTTTGAGTCGAAGAGAAATGCCGGGTAAGGGATGAGAAAGGGAACTCATTTCCTGCATGCACTTAATTAATACTATGAAAATTAACAGTAATTTAATTAATTCAAATTCGAATAAAATTGACTCATTAAAGTATGAATTGGGGTGGATCTAAAAATTTTATCTTACTGGGGCAAAGCTCAAAGAGAATATTAGTCAAATTTATGTAGAATCACAGGGCTAACTGTCTTCTTGCCCTCTTAGATCAGCTCATTCGAGTAAAACTCATTCGACAATGAAATTTCTTTATTTATAAAATTTAAACACGAGATTTTAGTTAACAAAGAGGACTCACAAACCAACAAATTTTTAGACGGGAGGAAAATTCACGGATGAAGTGAAAAAGCAGGTACAAGAAAAATCAAATAGTTATATCACATAATATATATGCAGCGAGAAAATATTAATTAAATCTCTATAATTAATAACAATTTTAATAACTGTCTGGATGATCAACATTTACTTTTTTTTTTAAATAATTCTATTAGTACTTTCTTAGCATCATGTGAGTATGACAGGAAAATTTGTTGGAGACGAGGGAAGTAGTGGAATTTCATTCAGTATTTTTTTTTCCCTAATGCACTATACGTGTGAGAAATTACATGTGGGTGCACGTTCCTTTTTTTTTTTGGGGACAATCGTGGGAGCACGTTCAGTCCTCTAATTTCTGCCTAGGCTGGAATTAGTTTAATTTCCTAATTAGATTTTTCTTTTGTATGGAATTTTTGAGTTCTTGTGCTTTCTTTCTGAATCATATGGAAAGAGCATGTGACTGAGGGAGAACGTTCAAGTTGACCCGCAGCTTTCGCATGATTTTTTTTTTCGGTACACAGAGCAAACACGTAAATTTAAAAAAGGTAAAATAAAGATACAATAAAAGAGACACGGTAAGTCTCACTGTGAACCAGAACTACCATGTTACATGGTAAAACAGTATCAACTGCGCTAGATCATCTCTCTCGAACTTTAATCGCATACTTCATAATAAATATGATATTCTATTACATAAATAAAATTGGCCATATTTACACGAAACAGTAGTCATTGTTCTATTGGTAAAAAAAAAGTAACCATTGTTCTTACTTAAAGTCGCTATTTTCCTCGCCGCATTTAATTGATTGAGATTGATTTAATATTTTTATTTAAAATAATAAAATATTAGGCTCGTGCATATATATATGTATATTACGGGAAGATTCGTATGACACATTAATTTTTTTACTCAAACAAAATTGGTAAAAAAAAAAAGTAAGTACATATATATAAATTAATTGAATACATAGTTTTTCGGTAATTTAAATGTAAAAGTTTAAGGAATTTTAGATATTAATTATAATTAAAAAATTTATTCAAATATATATGTGATGCTAAGGACGGTGAGCATCATCAAACACAATTGAAAAAGATAAAATAATAGTATGTACGAATTAAATAAATTAATTGAACTGCTGTGCTATCATAGACTAAAACTTGGCATCACGATAACGAATAATTTAGATACTCGTAGCTGTGAAGAGATCCATACGTATTTTCAAAATAAAAACCGTCATTGAGTAAAAAGAGATAGTGGATGAATTAATTGTTTTGAAATGAAATGACAATAAAGGACATAGAATTATCATATAATTAAATTAAGATAAAGGGTAATTTTGAAAATAAAAGAAAAGATAAAAACCAACAACTTCTATTTAAAATAATAGGGATAAGTTGTGACAAGATTATAATATTTTCATTTTTAGATTCCAAAATTCCTAATGTCTTCCCTTTTAGATTAAAAAATTTAAAATTAAAGTATAAACTAACAACTTTATATAAAATTAGAATTTTATATCAAACCAGACAGGGCATAGAAAAGAGTTAAAGAGGGAGAGGGAGAGAAGCGAAATAAAAGTGAAAGTGAAAAAAGAAAAAGAGTGCTGAGCTACTAGTCACGTGTTAGTAATTTGTCATTATATTAATATTTTTTCTTTATTTAATAGTTATTAAAATTAAATTGCATATTAATATGCAATTTGAAAAACAGTGAAAAAGAAATTAAAGGTTGCAATATAGCAAAGTAGAAAATAAAATGAATTAATTTGGAAAGTTGGTAAATAGAAAATATAAGAAAACAAAAAAATTGTCTTAATTATTAGAGAGTCCTAATTATTAGAGAGTCTTTAGTATAACAGGTATATTACGTGGTAATACGTACGGATAAAAATAGGTTATTTTAATATTTTTAATAAAATCTTAAAAGAAAAAGAGTAAATCTACACTTTGATCCTTAATGTTTGGGCGAGCCCACGATTTCATTCATATTCTTTTTTGCCAACATTTACACCCGAGCACCAACTCTTTTACCATCATTCAGTCAATCCGTCAATCCGTCAATCCACCATTAGAAATTCCTACGTGGCGTCCTACGTGGCACTGACGGCGTCAAAAACAGAATTTTTAACGCCATATACTTAAAGCTATTAAAAAAAATAACTTTAGAAAAAACTTAATATTATTAATATATGAAATCCTGTAAATACTGTTACGTGGTACACTCGTTGCTTAAATAACTTTCTCCGTAGCTACAATCCTTACATGTCTATCAAATGTAATGTTTGAGTTTTCAAAACTTTCTCATTTATCGCATCAAATTCTATTACTAACAGCCGTGAAATTGATAAAGTGTCTTTGCCTAAATAGGATTTCAATTGGATACTCGGTTTTCTTGTTTGCTGTATTGTCAAAACTTGAATTCTTATTTTCAATATTTTTATATCCGATGACTTCTAACTAATTTAGATCTAAACGGTCGGTCCGCGCTAAAGGTTTCTTTTTTTTTTTAATCAAAAGTGGCCGACATCATAATAACTAACTAATCCACTGGATGATATATTATATGGCTTGGAGCTCGCTATTAATCACCAGATACCGGACTCGGCTGAGTTGAACTATGGACCTGACTTGACTTATTGTATATTGTCAACTTATCAGTGGGCTCATCTTTCAGAGGCGGCTGAAGGTTATTTGCTCTATTGACTAAAATTTCATTCTTTTTTCGTGAAGTCTTACAATACATAGACAAAAATGTTCACTAACTTTTAATTAATTGTAAAATTATCACTAAATCTTTTAAATCTAGCTTAAATATTAGCGAAAATGATCGAGAACTCCTATCAGTAGAAAGTTAAATATCGTATAACTAAAATTTTAAAAATTACTGGGAGAAATGATTATGACACTTAAAATTTTTTTTTAACAGTAGTTGATTAAACTATTTCAATATCTTTCATTTTTAATTAAAAAAATTTTCAGCAGAATTTACAAGAATTTTGAACTTATTTTCATATTAAAGTCTAAACTGTTAGGTAGTGGTACCAAATTTCTTATAAATTAGAATCGTTCATATTTATTATTCGATCTGTACTATAATTCTCAATATAAGTGAATTCGTTCTCATAAATGGAGAATTTTTGTCTCACTAATGAACTGATCCAATTCGAATAGGAATTACTCAACACCACTAATGTCACGAACTTTCTTCCCCGGACGAGACATTTGATGCTCAATAAGTAATCAAAAGTCAGAAAGACGAAGCTTCCTACTAGCCCATTAATTTTTTATTTTATTTTTCTTTTCTTTAATCGTTTGTAAATTGCTGTTGCAGAAGTCAAAACGTTTAGGGATTTATAATTCTCTCCCAATTAGCTACCAACCAATCATATGATAAAATAGCTGACTAAAGAAAATCACGACAGGGAATAACTTCTGCTGGACTGTAATTATCTGTCATCTTAGTGATGGGAATGTCAACCCTCGCAACTAGACTTAGCATAGTCACCATATTCATGTCCATATTCAATCTCCGCCAAATCTGGATTGTTGAAACTATTTAATTAATTGTGTTATTTGGAGAACTTTTTCGATTATGATTTATCCTTTGATACGAGGAAGTGTTGTATATATATTACGTTACTACTGATTAGTGGTGTCACAAAACAATAGGATTTAGTCATATTAGCAAATCTTGACAGATAAATTAGACACCGAAGTATGGTTCAAAACTTTCTAAAAATTAAAGAATCCCCTAAAAATTAAAATAAAACCATAAAAACCCGATATTAATTAGTGAGTGGATGTCGAGCATTATCGAATACAAGTTTTTTAGATTTTTAAGGTTTTTTTAAGTGTTTTGAGGTTTTTTTAGAATTTTTCAAAATTTGTATCTAGAATTTAAATTTATATTTAACTACCTAATTTATCTCTCAAGAATTTATTGGTTAAATTCCATTGATTTGTGATATCATTTAACAATATTGACATGGCAGATCGATGACATGCAAGACTTTCTCCTCTAGTAGGTCTCTACTCGGTAATGGTATCTTGATTTGTTAAATTATTGAGATGAAAATTTTTATAGCACTAATAAAAGAATGATTTTTATAACTAGTATCACTTTATAGCACTTTTAAAAATTAGTACCACTATATATTTTCTTTTAACTGAAATTTTCATTATACCCTAAGTAACCTTATTATACTAAACTCTAGTTCTATTTTTTCCTCCCCTCTTTAGACCAGAGCTGCTCTTCTTCCTCTTCTTCAGAGATGCCTCCATCCAATTGCCTTCATTGGTCCTCTCCTCTTCAGAGATGCCTTCCTCCCTAACCATCTACCTCCGGCACTAATATTCTCCATAGATCAACATCCCGCCACCCTCCTTTTCTCCCCAATCCTCTACCTTCAGCACCGATCTTCTCACCCAATCTTCCTTATCGGAGTCCATCATCCACCTTCCTCCCCGACTTTCTCCACACCGCCTTCTGCCTCCCTCTATGGTTGCTCATTTGCTCCCCGATCTTCACCATTGTAATTATGTGTAGATTTAGGGTTTGAGGTCTCGATGTTTAGGGTTTCGGTTCAGGACCAATTTGTACAAACTAAGGAACTATTTTAATTGCATCATGACCTGATGACTCTTCACTACTTGTTGGATTTTGATTTGCTGGATATAATTCTATTAAGTTGTTGGATTTGTTGGATGATTTATTTGATTAGCAAGTATTGTATGTTGAGAACTATTAATACCTCATAGGGACCTATTAATACCTCATTGGGACCTATTAATACCGTATCATGATCAATTGGTACCTCATTGGGACCAATTTAAACTCAATTGAGACCTATTTAGACGAACTTCAAAACGTAATTTTGAGTGGTATGTGTGCTTAACTAGTACCTAACAGTTTCCTACTTGTATGTTTTTATTTAGACTTCATCGGAACACATTTATGCTGTACCCAGATCATTTTGTATAGGCTGTGGACTTATTTATATTGCTTCATGGCCTAACGATTTTTCATAATTTGTAGTTTGTTGGGTTCTAATTGTGCATTATTTATGTAGATGGAACAAAATTTGTGGATTGCTCCCACCAAATGTTTCTTCCCAAAGTTGAACGGGCATAACCATGTACAAGCATTTTTTTCGCTAATTAAGGATTTATATATAATAGAAATAGTCTTGATACAAATGGGCTTGTTGAGAGACAAATAAGGGCTTGAGTATACAAAAGGCCCATTACCGTCCCCCTAAGCCCAATAGTGACGATGGATGGCTTCAGGGACAAAAAAGCCAATTTCGTCTTCTTGAAGCATGCATAGCTCCGAGGCAGGGGATCTAGGGTTTAGGTTTCTTCCTGTGAGATGTGATAAGCTATCAGCTAAAGAGTTTTCAGTTCTTCTGATCCATGTACAATCCCAGGTTCCAAAATCTTGCAAGTAAGCTTGAATTTCTCTGATCTTGGTTTTGATTGGTGATGGGGGTTTACTGATGCCATTGATTGCTTTTACCAGCGCTAATGAGTCCGAGCATAGGTTGATTGTTGCCCAGTTCTTTTCCTTTGCAACTTGAATGGAGTTGAATAATGCATCGACTTCTGCCTGTAGGGGACTGCTTGCATGTGTTCGTTGGGTCCATCCTCCTAGCAGATTTCCTTGATGATCCAGTGCTACTCTAGCGAGGCCGGCATATTCCTTGTTCCACGATGCATCTGAGAAGATTTTGACTGCTCTAGGGGTGGCTTGCCAAGTATCTCTTCCATTCATCTAGCCTGTGTGCTCTGTCCTTTTGTTCTATAATGCGAGGGTTCTGCTGTGCTCCCGGTATACTCTGTTCATTTTAGAAATAAACTCACTCAGAGAGGGGATCTTAGTACCATGTCTAGCTTTGTTCCTCAGATCCCATAGGTAATACAGTAGAAGTGCACCAAAACATGTAAATTCATCAGGTTTTATAATTTTAGCAACGAAAGAAGGGGGTGGATTTATAATGAATTTGACCAGATTTAAAAGTGAATCTACTGGATGTGGAATGTTCCACAATTTCGAAGGTGATTCTCTCCAACTGACCCTATAAAACAAACACTCACTAAAGAGATGTTTGAAATGGTCAGAGCCTATTTTGCAGATCGGAAAAACCATGTCATTATTTGCAAACTAGGGGAGACATTCATTCACAATTCTCCATAAATGGATTTTAAACCTTTCATGGATTTTCAAGCCCCATATTTGTTTCCAGGTTTCAAGATTGGTGCTAGAAAACCTTTGCTTCTGGTCCAACAGATAGAATGATTTCATTGAGTGTTCACCATCTGAAGTTTCAGTCCAGATAAGTTCATCTGCTACTTCTTCTGATCTTAAGTGCATCTTCATTATAGCTTCCACAGCATTGGGAGTAAAAATGAGCTTAAGGGCTTTAGTGTTCCATCGTATTGGGTCAGATAGGATGAGGTCACATACCTTTAGGTCTTGAATTTGATGTGTAGACTAAATGGCTAAAAGAGATGGGTTAGGAATACCTAGGATCCAGTTGTCTGTCCATACCTTGGTGGATTTTCCGTTTCCAATCTTTATGCAACTCCCCTTTGATAAAATGTTTCTGCATTTTTGTAGCCCTCTCCAAACGTTTGAAGTGTTACTCTTTATCTTGTGAGATGAGTTTAAGAAACTGCCATACCTTGCTTTCATTACTTGTGTAGCTAGACTGGTGGGATCCTTAGATAGGGCCCAGGCAGTTTTTGACAGAAGGGCTCTATTTTGCTCCTCAGCTTTCCTAAACCCCAGTCCTCCAAAATCCTTTGGCTGGCATATGTATTCCCACCTCTTAGGGGCAAAATAGTGTGTAGCAGATTCTGATTTTCCCCACCAAAACTTGCAGCTCAGTTGGTCTATTTTTTTGCATGTCTGTTTTGGTAATTTGAAAAGAGACATTGTATAATTTGGAACACTATTTAAGGAGGATCTGAGTAAAGTTGCTCTACCAGCCCAAGGGAGTGATTTCGCTTTCCAGGAGGCTACTTTGGAGGTCATTTTCTCAATAATGAATTGAAAGGATTGAGCTCTTTTCCTTTTCAAGAATAAGGGGTTTCCCAGGTAGTTAGTATCTCCTTTCAGTTTTTTAATCCCATGATCTATTTTGCATCTCTCTTAATATAGGCAGGAGTGTTTTTTGAAAAATGCATGCCAGATTTTTTGAAGTTGATTTGCTGCCCACTCCACTCACAAAATTTCTCTAAACTGGATATGCAATTAGATATTTCCTTTGAACCGGCATTGCACATAATTAGTAGATCATCCGCAAAGAACAAGTGGGAAATTGTAGGGCCCTCCTTACTCAGCTTAATACCTTTTATGTCTTTCCTTTGCTCAGCCCTGTATAGCATCCTTGAGAGACTTTCCATGACAATGATAAAGAGATAGGGGGATAGAGGATCACCTTGCCTAAGACCTCCGGATGGTTGGAAAAAACCACAGGGGGATCCATTTAAAAGGATTGACATGGAGGTAGTGGATATACATTGGTGGATCCATTGAGTAAACTGAGAATTGAATCCTAAGTTTTTAAGAATTCCCATTAGAAAGCTCCATTCTATTCTATCAAAAGCCTTTGAGAGGTTGATTTTTATGGTTGTCCAACCTTTTTTAGCTCTGGTTTTTTTCATAAAATGTAGAATTTCTTGGGCTAAAATACCATTCTCATTTATCCATCGCCCTTCTACAAATGCAGTTTGATTTGGAGCTATGATTTTGTCTAAAAAAGGCTTTAATCTATTAGCTAGGATTTTTGAAATTACTTTGTAGCACACATTTCCCAAACTAATAGGTCTGAAATCATTAAAGGTGCAAGCTCCTTTTGTTTTGGGAATTAGTGTGATGAAAGTGCTATTCCATTGCTTTAGAATATGTCCCCCATTAAAAATACTTTGTATTACCTCTACTAAATCCTTTTTGATTGTCTCCCAGTAGTGTTTATAGAATATAGGGGACATACCATCTGGTCCTAGAGCTTTCAATGAAGGCATCTGTTTGATTGTTCTGTGAATCTCCTCCTCTGTAGGGATATTGGTGAGGGTGTTATTTTCCTCTTCCCCTATGATTGGCTGGAACAATCCCTCTATATCTTCTGGAAAATTGGGACTCTCTGATGCATATAATTCTTGGAATTTTCGAATAAAGTAGTTCCCAATCTCCTCTCTTTCATGTAACCATTCCTGGTTAGTTTCCTTAATGGCAGTTATCTGATTCTTTCTTCTCCTAATTACTGTGGATAGGTGGAAAAACTTTGTGTTCCTATCTCCTTCTTTTACCCACAATTCTCTTGATTTTTGCCTCCACATTAGATCTTTTCTTTGCAGCTGTTCCTCCAACTCAGTCTGTAGTGTTGCTTCTATCTGCCTATTTTCTAGAGTGGGTTCAGCTTGTTGAATGTTATCCAATTCCCCCTGTATCCTTTCTATTTTCTTATTGCAACAACCAAAGGATTCCCTGTTCCATTTCTTCAGCTCGGTTTTAACCTTTTTAATCTTCCCTGAGAATGAGAACTGTTTTGATCTTGAAATTGGGTTCACCCAGGCTCTCTTTATGATTTGATGACACTCCGCTTCTCTCGTCCATATGGCTTCAAATTTGAAAGGTCTAGGCTTATTCTTGTTTTCCATCCAGAGTTTGAGTAAAATCGGGTTATGATCTAATTTAGCAACCGGGAAATGTTTCATGCCTGCTTTTGGAAAGAGTAGCCTCCAACTATCATTGCCTAGTGCTCTGTCCAGCCCTTGCCTTATGTGTGCTAGACCCAACCGCCTATTTCTCCACATGAACGGGTTACCCGAGAAGCCTAAATCTATGCATCCTGAATGGGCGATGAAATTTTCCAAATAATTGCGAGAGCAACTTGCTATATGTCTACCTCCTCTTTTTTCATTCGAATGTATTGCTTCATTAAAATCTCCTATTAGGACCCATGGCTCAGTAATGCCACTAGACAATTCATTTAGCCCCTCCCAAAAAGATGATTTTAACTTTAAATAGGGAGGACCATAAATGCACGATAAGAGCCATTGTGAGGGAAGTATTTAATGATTTATACTAGCATGTATAATGAATGAGTTCTTGAAGAGAATTTTTACCACGAGTTCCTCATGCTAGAATAAACAGAGCCCTCCCGTAGTTCCTTCAGCATTAACACAGCAAAGACCTTGCATATTAATCCTGCGGGCCACCACCTTGCACCGATCCTCGTCTATTTTAGTTTCTGCAAGAAAAATTAAACCTGGTTTGTACTTATTGCAGAGGGACTTCAGCTATCGAATTGTCGGGTTCCCTCCTATACCCCGACAATTCCATGATATCATGCTCATAGTGATTTTGGGGGCATGGTAAGGCCCGCCTCCTCAGCCATTTGGATGTTATCATATTCTGGGATCTCTTTTGGCTCCTCTACTATGTGCCCATTCTTGTTCCAATACTCTGCATTCATGGTATGGAGGACGCCCAATTCCATCCCCATCTCTCCTGTCTGTCGAGATCTATTGGGAAATTCTTCATACGCTGATCTGGTGCCCCACATGTTCCTCATATTCGTTTCCAGTTTTCTCTTTTTCGTCTCCGGTATTGTGGGCCACAGGTTATCCACTTCCTTGATTTGGAACATATTGTGTTGGACCTCCTTTGGGCCTTGGCCCATTCCCTTGTTCTGTGAGGATTCCCCAACTATTGTTTTCCCTTTCAGCTCGTGGAGTTTCCTAGTCCTTCCAACGGTAACTTTTCTCCTTGTATTAATACCCCTTGCTTCACTATCAATTTCATTTAATGCCTGTGTACTTTGATGCTCATCGTCATTTTCTCTCAGCACTTCCTTCACCCTCTCCTGGATTAGGGTTTCTAACCCTTCTGGAATACTACAGTAAATTTTGAATTTTTCTTTCTCGAGAGCCGCGAAGCTTGATTCATCGGTCTCAGCAGAGTTGCACTCTCCTTTGCCTTCTGCCAGATCCATCGGAGCACGAATATTCTCTTCTGCCTTGGTTGGATCTATGTTAACACGGGTAGGCTTCTTTTCTGAAGCAGAGAAGTCTATTGTATCATCAAATCTCATCTAGGGACCATATTCATCTTGCTCGGCCAACTTTTCCATTTGGCAAGCTCCTTGATCGTGACCCAAGACTCCACAATCATAGCAGAAAGTGGCGAGCCTCTCACATTTAAAACTTACTTTCCTTGATTCTCCATTTTTCTTTTTAATAGAGAGGCCCAGGGTAAGTGGTTCCGTAACCTTCACCTTGACGAGAGCTCTAGGAACCATGAACCGTTTTGGCAGCATAGAGTCCTTCCAATCTAATTTTATCACTTCACCCGCTCTGGAAGCAACCCTTTTTATACTTTTCTCAGACAAAAGTTCAGGAGGAATATCTCTGATTTGTATCCAAAAGTTGACAAAGTTGAGTATGACATCCTCTATTGCCACATCCACATCCATCTTCCAAGCATGATATGCGTGCCCCTTACTGACCACGCTCCTGCCTCCTCCACTTTTTGCATATCCGTAGGATCACAAAAGAGACATATTAGAGTGTTTTTAACATACTTATTTGGCAGGATGGAGACCCCTTTTGTGAATCGCCAAGCCTTTTGGAGATGTGCTGCCACCACTTTAATAGGGGGATTCTTGTACCATGTGGTTTAGCCACCAATGCCAACATGCTTTTCCTTAGATTACTAGTCTCATTGACTGGGAGCTCCAAGAGTGTTTCCTTATCTTTCAGTCCCACCTGGGCTTTGAACAAATCTTCTAGTTGTACTTCTAGTTCCTCTTCCTCCATTATCTGTTCTCTTTTAGAAGTGGTTTTTTTGCAGATTCTAACCCCTTTCTCCAATATGCTCTGTGCTCTTTATAATAACTAGCACTCTGAGTAGTAGGACGAATAGTATCTTCCGTTGACAGCTCCGAATCCTTTATTTAATAGCATTTATCGTAGTTTCCTTTCTTCATGCTGGGTTGTTTCTTGCAATAAATGACGCCCCTGCTGATCTTTGACCTAGTTGGTGGAGAAATAGGAAGGACGGTTGTGCTATTTGCGTTGGTCAATGATCAGGCTGTGTGGAGGATATAGAAGAGAAGGGATGGGTATATAGATAACAAGGAAATAGAGAAGATCAGCTCCAACCAAGGGAGGAAGTGGCTCTAACGTAGAGAGGATTTTCTCTTTCTAGAAGATAGACAGAGAGAGAGACTCAACTTGCCGGTTTCTGTTGTTACCGTGTACAAGCATTTAGTAATATTGAATGTGCACTTGCCAATGTAGAGGACAAGGGCTAGTTTCGATGTAGTTGTCCAGGACATTTTCTTGATATGGACTGTGACATGGTTTTTAGTAGTTATTAGTGACACATTTATTACTGAGAGAAATCAGATATCATGAGTCGAGAGATGAGATGTAGTTTGCTACTAGACAATGACATTTACTGAAGTTGTCAAGAAGAGAGTTTTACCTTATTACAGAGTTAAAATTCAGGGCTTGCTCGAATGTAGAGCAATATGAGCCCTTGTTCATGGTATGCTATATCGATAAAAGATGTACATTACACTAATATTTAGAATGTCTTGGTTGGCGGTAACTTCAACTAGCAACATTATGTTGTTAAATTGTACTTGATACTTTTGTTAGGGGAGTTCGTATGGGGCACGATAAGAGATACATAGTGCCATATTGGTGGTGCAGTTTAGTGGAGAACCTAGATCGGTTTGATTCCTTCCTATGGGGGGATATTGTCTACAAATACTTGATTAAAAAGTTTCGTCGAACTCTACATAATTCAAAATAAGTGGATAGAATTTTAAAGTGTAACTTATTTGAATTTTCATGGGTGCTCTACTTACAATAAGTAATTGATGAAATATCAATTAGTGAAATTATTAAAAATATGCTACCTCTATTTTTATTCTTTATAGACTCTCGCATTTAAGATGATTTTGGATGTGATTTGAATCCTCCCTCGTGTAAGAATTCATGATGGAATGAAAGATAGACCAAGAATTTGTAGATGGACTTTATGTAGGTGTCCAAGCTCGAAAATGGTCGAAAGCATTTTTACTTCTACAGTGAGATGGACTTTACATTTGGTGTGATAATTTGTACGTTTGTTGGTTGTAGATGTAGAATTTTCATGACAGATATCTAAAAATATTAATTGACTTACAGATATTAGTAAAACTATAAAAGGTAATTAAAAAACCTTGCGTAGCGAGGGCATAGGCATATGATAGACGCTCTCATTGGAAAAATTCACATGTGCAAGTCCGTGATTGGAGTTCAACAGTCTACTATAGTGAGCAATGCTTTGCCAAAAATACATTCTAGGCAGCTGCAGTACACGTCGTATGATGGGCATCAAAATCCATCTTCAGCACCCTGGTATGTGGAACACTTGCTAATCGGGATGTCCAACTAGAAGTAATATTCTTCTGATCATAGTTCCATCTCTATGTCATATTGCATACAAGCTTAGCCAAAGTCATAACTAGCAAGCAACATGCAAATATAAGACAAGAGTTGAGACATTCTGCAATATTTGTTGTCATCAACTGGTAGCGTGGTAATGGATGAACACTGGACCATTTACATGGTCCTATCTCCATAAGCATATCATAGCACTGACAATTCACTCGTTTAATCTAATATATGTAATTATCAAATTCATATCCAATGTAACTACTTGCTCTAATATAGAAAAATTATTCAGATCAATTTGATGGAAAACTATTTAGCCAGTTTTTTGTGAAATGTGCTGCAACACACGACATGTTCTGCGTTAGGGAACATTGTTAAAATGCCTTTGACAATGCTAGCATTATGTTTGGATATGGGCATCAACTCTACAATGTTGCCAATGGCCACATGCAAGGCTAGAAAAAAATCACATCTCTGCATGAATGTTCTTTGTATCTCCATATCCGAACACCAAAGGATATTGGTCATTGCCATCCTTTGCACATTCTACAAACATCGTTATTTTGTAACACCCTTTTAGATTGGTACTGTCAATGGCAATTAATGATTGAATGTATTGTTGAAAACCTCTAATACTTGGCCTGAAAGAGATGAAAAATATAGAAACCGATTATCAGTTTCAATATATAGGTCTGTATGTGAGGTAGGATTCACCTCCTGCAAAGCATGATAATATGATGACAACAATTGATAAGAGTCTTTAGGATATCCGTATGTGAGAAAGAGTGCATAATGCAATGCTTATCATGTCTTATTGTAGAGCATTTGAATTTCATACAGCTTTTTCAAGTTTGTAATGATGTCTTTAACCTTCATTACTCTTCCTTGAACACCTTACAATCTTGGTGTAATCGCCTCCCCAATGACATAGCAGTAGCTTGGCAACGACACCAATGAACCTCATCATGTATGCATGTCTGCTCATCATCCTCCCACGTATTTCACAAAAAGTAACTTCCTTTATTTGAATGACACAAAATTTCCATGAGCAGTTGGCCTACTTATAAATTACATAGAATAGTGACTTAGTGGACCTATGTACTCGCCATTCAAAATTTTGTCCCAAGGCATGTAGGCCGAGTAATCTTTACATGTCCTTATTCAAGAACAACTGTCCCTTGCAAATGGCATTTGCGTTTGCTTTAAACACAAGATTGGTCATATCTCCTTGCTATAAAAATGTATCTACCCTTGGTATACGTCATTCAGTACTTGTATCGGCAAATGGTTGCACTATACCTTATTCTAGGCTATAACTATGAATATATGTCATAATTCTTGACTATCTAGCCACACCTATACTATGTTGCACTCTGCGGTGACTAGATTCAGAATATGGGGTCTGATCATTCCGAACATTTTGTGTTCCTGGCTCCTCCTCCTCCTCCTCCAACAAATCATGCACATAAATACCCCGTACTTCGTTGGCATGTACATCTCGTTCTTCATCATCTTCATTAATTTCATGAAGGGATAGTGTAAGTGACGTGCCTCCTTGGGGTTGGTTGCTCTCATGGAAGGATGCATCGCCTATTTCAGTAATGCCTACTTGATGAGGAACTTATTAACAATCCGATCAATCAACAAATTTCACACAATTTTGATATGGATATCTTTCTCATTAAGTACAAACTCCAGATCCTCATCGTTTTCCAATCCATTTGATATGGAACATCACATCCTCCAATATCTCTCTAGTGCAACTCTACTATAAATCAACTATTGTCATGAGAAATAATTGACCGCACCTTTCTATACAACTCATCATATGAAAGACTCACTGGGACCATTATTCCTTTAGACTTCATTTGACTCATTGAATATTAATAATCTCAATCAGTTGCTCATTTTCCATTAAACATAATCACCACTCGAATACGCTCCATATTACTTATCCATTATCATGAAAATATATTATAAGTAAGAAATATAATACAAATAGATCCCGAATCATTATAATTAGGTCCCGGTACTGTATGAATAGGTCCCCGAAGGGTACAACTAAGTTCCTTATTATAAGTAGGTACTGTCACAATACAAATAGATCTCATTATGTTATAGTATAAATAGGTTCCGTATAATTATAAATAGGTCATGTCATAGTATAAATAGGTCTCATCACATTACATTTTAAATAGGTTCCGTAAAATTATATATAGATCCCAATACAATATAAGTAAGTTTGATTATATTGAAGGATAAATAGATTCCGATAAAGTCCAAATAGGTCTCAACAAATTATAAACGGGTTCCTAGTTGTCGATAACACTCAATAACACAAATAGCTCAACAAGCCTGATTGTTTTTCACTTGGAGGATTAGGGGTTGAAAACTTGATAGAATGGGTAGTCTATTGGTGCTTATCGTTGCTTGCCGACTGTTATTGCCATTTTGTTGGCCGCTATTGCTACTACCAGCCTACTGATCGTCACTGTCATTGCTGGTTTACTTGTTGTTGCCGCTACTATCGGTTGCCACTACTTTGCTGCTAGGGAGGGCTAAGGAGAAAGGGAAGTCGTGCTGTCGTTATCTTCTATCTTCTACCGTTGTCTTCAGGTAAGGAGGTTGTGGAGAAAGGGGAGAGAGAAATATTTGAGGGATTTTAAAACTTTTTAAACAACTAAAAAGAGTCATTAAGGGTAATATGGTCTTTCACCACAATGGGTACTATTTTCTCAATTTTTATAAATTTGTGCTAGTCTTGAAAAGGAGTGGAGGAGTAATGCCATTTTCCCCATTAACCCTAAATAATTAGATTAACAAAACCTGTCTTAATTCTAATGGCTAAAAATCTATGAAGATTTTATTGCATTAAACTTCATTTCTTACAAAATCCGGATTCCTCTTGCCCATTATTTATTAAGTTTTATATAATTTTGATGGAGAAGTGTAAAGAAAAGATAGATATATAAGTGATAGCTCAAAAGTTGAACTCGCAAGAGCAAAGGATGTTTCTTTATTCAATGACATGAGAATTACAATGGCAAACATAGTTAATCATAGCAAAATGATGAAGAAAAATAAGGAAACTTAAAGCTGATAGATAATGTAAAATATAATCAAATATCAATACTATCATATCTATTTAATATTCAATTCTTGCTTAAAATAATTAAATCAAATCTCAACTTTCTCTATTGGGCATGTAACATTGTGGAACGCATATGTTGAATCTTAATCATCGAAATATGACTACGATCTAGCACAGCCAGAACTTATTATACATTTTGTCGAGAAAAGGATATCACTTGTTTTATATATAGCCAACAAAAGCTTAATTCCCCATTTTTTATACCATTAGGCAAGTATTTTTTTTTTCCATATTTTCAAATGCACAAATTTCCTAGATTGTAAATAGCTATGATAAACTAATGGCGTAGCGGACATTGAAAATTCAGTATGCACCTGCTCTAATAACCTAATAGCAAAATGAACAATGAATTTGTCAGGGTCAACCCACTTTGATGCCATATTAAATTTTATATAATGTTGATGGAGAAGCGTAGAGAGAAGATATATCTATATCTGATGGCCCGAAAGCCGAACTCATGGCAATAAAGGATATTTCTTTATTCAACGACTCAAGAATTAAAATGGCAAACCTACTTATTTATAACAAACTAATGAGGAAAATTGAGGAAATATAAAATCTAATATGTAATATAAAATATAATCAAATATCTAAACTATTTTTATTATTTAATATTTAAAGCGTTCTTTTCTAAAATAATTAAATCAAATCTCAACATTATTGAAGCATCAAACAGCAAGCTACCAGTGCTTACATGGATCCACCACTCACCTTTATATTGCACTTGCTACGAAAAACTGCGGGGAATGCAATGAAATAATTAATTTAACCTCATATTTCTTTTTTTAAAATTTTATTGAGCTATTAAAAATTGATATATGCTATCAGTATAGACCATTTTCTTCAGTTAGATGAATCCTATTTTCTAGAAAAAAATGAGAATATCCATCACATCTCATAATTATATTCCTTCGTATTTTTAAAATAAATTCAAAATTACTAATTCTTTTTATATTTGACATCTCTTTTTTGTTAGAAAAATTATGAAATATTATTGAATTTCCTATTCCACCATGAACTATTAATTTTTGCCTAAGAAAATTACAAACTGTATGTCGCTTCCCCTATCTACTGCTACGTCAATTGAATGAAAGAAAATGATTATTTTTTACATCTTATCATGCTCTTTTGCATTCTCTTTTCAAAAGGACATTTATGCTGCTTATAGTATGAAAATCTCAAATTATCATCAAAATGACTGTATTTTTAATAATCTGATGACCCCCCAATAATCATAATAAATGTATTCCTTACACTATCACAGCCCACATTTTAAGTTCCATCCTGGGAGAGTCTAATCCCATCCGTCAATTCTCTCATCCTTCGCACCGTAAAATTCCAAATGTACAATTGAGCCTTTGAATTGGAGAATCGAACTCATTGTACGTTTGATAGAAATTTTACATGTTATCATACTATAAATTTACACCTTATCTGATCTGAATATAAAATCCAAGATCATGAAACCCGAGTATGAAAGAGAAAACTCGCATTTGTCAAATGTAGTCATGTTATCATTTGAGGGAAGACTTTAAAATTATAATCCTGTGTGGGAATCTTAGCTGACAATCTTCAGAATTGTAAGAGAATTAGATATCATTACATATTAACATAATAGTTTAGATTGAATACAAGCCCAACTCCTTATGATTCCGAGAAACAAATTGTACTTAAAAAAAAGATGATTTTCAAGAATTCTAATTAGAAGATCTCACCGTAATGCCCCCAAGATGATTCCTTGCTCTCTCACCAAGTTCAAGGCTGCCCGAGGTATCATGGCATGGATCAGCTTTTACAATTGAGAACCCATTTGTGAGACCAAAATGTATACACCCCGTAATATTTTTCACTCATATACTATCGATATCTCCATTAAAGGCATTTAATCTTTTCAATAGATTTTGAGATTGCAAGAAAATCCCGACCAAACATGAAACAAATATTTGATTTCGGATATTTTTTAGTGTATGGACTCTCGTACTAATGCTGGTCCTCCTCAACAGAACAAATTGGTGGGCTGGTAACAAGTTTCCTAGCGTAAGAGTTGATATACCAAAGCGAACGAGCCATTAGGAGGGCCGTGTGGGTTATGGAAAAGCAGGAAGGAGCCAATTGGATCAGATTCACCATATAATGTAAGAAAATATCAGTCAAAATGTGATAAATGAACAAATTTAATAGAGATCATGTGGTAACTTAATAGTTTCTAACTTAATGAACTTGTGTTTTTGACATAGTAACTATGCATATTTGATGAGTTTATTATATCTAAAATATTTTAACTTAGAAATTTATAATAAATAATGAATGATTATAGTGTAATTAGACTTAAAATTATAATATATTTAATTATGATAAAATAATTGTACAAAATAGTAATGAAATCACCCAAATGATTTGAATATGATTACTTTATAACTATTAAACGTATGAAAAATATCAAAGTAATATATATTATATAGATAAAAGAAAAATGGTAAACATTTTCCAGCATGGTACCGAGAACTTGTGATATCTTATAAGTTTCTGGTAAGGTCCGGGCCCAAAATTGAGAAGCCAGTTTTATACAGAGTAGGGTCCAGATACTATAAAAAAAAAAATATAGGGTACTCAAACTTGATCTCTCCTGACTGTATTTATATCATCCAAACTCTTAAGAGTAATGGAGACAGTTCAATTCTTGCATGGATGCGTTGGAGATTCATATTATGTATTGAATCAATGCTGTTAGACGAGAGATTCTCCATGGCACGGTGTTTTCGCTTGTCCTTTAGTTTTCGTCTCGCTTTGGTTATTTTCTCTGGTGTTCCGTACTTTTATCGCCATCGCTCGTTGACTATGGGTCTGACTAAGAAGGGTTCCTATCTTCCAATTCCAAGCTGATCGCCGGAAAATCACGTTGAGGAGAGGAATTCATAGCAAGGGATTTAGCCTTTTGACCTAGAAGTTCATATTGCTGCTATTCGTGCGACAATGTCAGTTACCCAAGTAGTTCATCCGGATAGTCATTGGTTTGGTAGAGGAAGCTTGAAAATAGTCTGTTCATTAATTAAAAGATAAGCACAAAATTAATGTGCATAAGATGTGTTCCATCAGGGCCAGCCTTCAAGAGGAAATCATGCATAGCGCACTGTAGTCAGAGCTAGCTAGCTTAACCATATGCAGTTTCTTCTTCTTACCCATATGCAGATTCAGCAAGAGAGTTGCATGACATGCCCCAATAAAATGGCATTTGGAGAGGAGGCATTGTTACTCTTTCGAGCATCCCTTTTCACAGGTTTGCATTTGTATCTTTACTCTACATTCACAATCACACTAAAGGTAAATTTGACTCAAGATCACGACAGTGTATTTTGGGTATAACCGTTTGGGAAAAAAAAATGGATGGAGAGCTTATGATCTTGAAACCAATTCGATATTTTCTCAAGAGACATGAAATTTTATTAAATATTTTTCTGTATCTGGTCCTCATTATAAAGAATTATACAAAAGAAGCCCAACATTTGTTATATCTAGATTAAGGCTACTACATTGGTCGAGCCTGTAAAGAGGAACTGGGGCAATGGTAATAGATTTGGCTGGGAATAATGAGAATAATGAGCTAGTACAGACCAACCATCTACAACTAGAGGCTTCAGACGTCATGGAAATTTTTTTTTTTTTTTTGTCGATAGAAAATAGGTCAACAGCATCTGGACACTTTGAATAATAAAATATTTTCTAGGGCATTAGATAGTCTTCTTGGTGGCTTACAAGATAGTTAGAAGTACAGGAGTTTCCTGATAATGGACTTTCTCAGCCCACTCAGCCAGTTCAGACCAACAAAATTCTAATGCAGCCCATAACCTGTTGAATAAATCGAAACCAATAAGTTATTATACAGCAACATTCCAATCATGTCATACGGCCCCCAGCCCGTCTTCAACACTATGTATGCTGTTGGGATCGGAAAATGGTAGGAGGAATGAATAAGAGCAGGAGTTATGAATGTTGTCTTCTTCCCTTCATTCCGGGTGTACAGGTCCCATTTATATAGGGACGGAGGGGACACAAACATTTAATACGCATTAAATACATGTCGTGTGCCTTGTAGGGGAAGCGACTTCTGCTGTACGGAAGATGTCAGACTGGGGCGAGTCAGGCGGCGTCAGTCGTACGGAAACGCCGCTGGCGGTATGGGCGCCACCGGTCTGGCGCCCAGCCGTGCCTAAGCGCCGGTCCAGCGGTTTGGGCCTACTTCCTGGGCCTTCATCTGAGCGGGCTTCCCTGAGGGAGGGCCTTGGGCCCGGCCCTACACTTGCCCCCGAGTTTCACGCGTCGGAACGCGCGGGAAATTGACTTTTGAAATTTGAAATTATGCCTAGCCCGGGGGTGGCACGTGTCTGGTCAGGGGATGATGAACCGTCCTGTCAGGGCAGTGGGAGCGTCGCGCCGCCCTTTTGGCTTCCCGGGGCATTAATTGCCCTTCTGGAGGGTAGTAGTCGGCGGAGGGTGGCGCGTGCCAAGCAAGAAGCTGTGGAGGAGTACAAGGCCAGTGAAGCCTTCACAGAAGAGCTGGCGGCGCGTGGGGGCAGAGCCATAGTGGACTCCCTCCGCTCTGTTAAGGATGACCTCCAGCGCCTGCACCCAAGCGTCGACCTGTCAGAGATCCCGAGCCTGGACTGTCTCCGCCTCCTGGACGAGGCCCGCGGCGCTGCAACTCCATAGGCCTAGGGGTAGTTTGTAAGTAAAACCGTGTAAAGAAGTTATGTAACGCAGTTGCCTTTAATGAATTTGGCGTTTTTTTCCCGAGTATTGTGACGCTTGCTCCTTTCAGCATTTACTTGTTAGTCACGACCCATTCCCTCGTCTTTGTTTTCAACGCTTTCGAAGTAATAGCTTGCTACCACGCCGTGTACCGATCACTTTTTAGTATTTGAAAGTGTTTCGGCGCTTTTTCGGCTCCTGTTTTAGCGGTATATCTTGAGGCGTGCGCGTTCCGCGCTGCTTTGCGTTGAGGATGACTAGAGTAGCTCATTGTAGGTCGAAACGCGATAGGCCGGTATTTCTGCGCCGCGGTTGGTTCCTCTTGACATTTTAGCGGGTCTTTTCTTTGGGTTTTTTACGCGCTTGTGTGCCTTAGCGGTGCTCGTTGCCTTGGGTCTCGGTGGCGGGAACCTTCGTGCCTCAGGAGGCTTGAGGTCTTTAATGCCTCAGGCGTGCTGAGGTCTTTGTGCCCCCGAGCGTTGGAGGTCTTTTGTGCCCCAGGAGATCTGAGGTCTTTTGTGCCCCCGAGTGTTGGAGGTCTTTGTGCCCCAGGAGATCTGAGGTCTTTAGTGCCCCCGAGTGTTGGAGGTCTTTGTGCCCCCGAGAGGTGGAGGTCTTTGGTGCCCCCGAGTGTTGGAGGTCTTTGTGCCCCCGAGAGGTGGAGGTCTTTGGTGCCCCCGAGAGGTGGAGGTCTTTGGTGCCCCCGAGTGTTGGAGGTCTTTGTGCCCCCGAGAGGTGGAGGTCTTTGGTGCCCCCGAGTGTTGGAGGTCTTTGTGCCCCCGAGAGGTGGAGGTCTTGGTTTTTTTTTTTTTTTTTTTTTTTTTTTTTGTAACGCTTTTAGCGTGCCTCGGGCTTGCCGAGGTCTTTGGCGCCCCGGGATGCCGAGGTCTTTTGGTGCCTCAGAATTGCTGAGGTCTTTGGCGCCTCCGAATTGCAGAGGTCTTTGGTGCCCCGGGCGTGCCGAGGTCTTTTGTGCCTCAGAATTGCTGAGGTCTTTGGCGCCTCCGAATTGCAGAGGTCTTTGGTGCCCCGGGCGTGCCGAGGTCTTTTGTGCCTCAGAATTGCTGAGGTCTTTGGTGCCCCGGGCGTGCCGAGGTCTTTAACGCTTTTTAGCGTGCCCCTGGGTTTCAGAGGTCTTAGAATCTTGCCCCGGGATTACCGAGGTCTTTAACGCTTTTGAGCGTGCCCCTGGGTTTCAGAGGTCTTTTGGTTGGAACGCTTTTAAGCGCGCGCCCCTGGGTCACAGGGGTCTTTTGGTTGAAACGCTTTTAAGCGCGCCCCTGGATCGCAGGGGTCTTTTGTTTGAAACGCTTTTAAGCGCGCCCCTGGATCGCAAGGGTCTTTTGGTTGAAACGCTTTTAAGCGCGCCCCTGGATCGCAGGGGTCTTTTGTTTGAAACGCTTTTAAGCGCGCCCCTGGATCGCAGGGGTCTTTTGGTTGAAACGCTTTTAAGCGCGCCCCTGGATCGCATGGGTCTTTTGGTTGAAACGCTTTTAAGCGCGCCCCTGGATCGCAGGGGTCTTTTGTTTGAAACGCTTTTAAGCGCGCCCCTGGATCGCAAGGGTCTTTTGGTTGAAACGCTTTTAAGCGCGCCCCTGGATCGCAGGGGTCTTTTGTTTGAAACGCTTTTAAGCGCGCCCCTGGATCGCAAGGGTCTTTTGGTTGAAACGCTTTTAAGCGCACGCCCCTGGGTAGCAACAGTTGTGCTGAGCTTTGCCTCATGAAATACTAAGGTCTTTGACGCTTTCAACATGCCGCTGAGTCGTAGAGATGTTTGGATTTTGCCTCATGAATATTGAGGTCTTTTGGCTTTTAGAGTGCCCCAAGTGTAGGGGCTTCTTTTCGCTTGGTGTCCTTGCGCCTCCAGTCGGCCTCCTCGATCGTCATGAAGCGTTGAGCCCGCGCCGCTAGATCGGCAAAGTCGCTGGGGGGGTCGATGATCAGGTTTTTTGCGAACTCCTCATCCCTCAGGCCGCGCTGAAATGCGGCCATTTTTTCTCGCGGGGTCAGATCATCCACTTCGGCCGCCACTCTAACAAATCGCTCGTACCAATGGCGAAGGGATTCCCGGTCCCGTTGCTGCATTCCGAAAAGTTCCATGGGGGTACGCTTGATCCGAAGCGACCCTGCGAAGCGCTCTAAAAACTTTTCTTTTAGTGAGGCGAAGTGGGAGATGGACCCGGGTTCTAACGAGTAAAACCAGTCCGCTGCGAGGCCCTTCAACGTCCCTGGAAACAGGAGGCACTGAATTTCGTCCGTGGCCCCTCTCCCTAGGAGGGAGTTGACATGGGCGCGCAAGTGGTCGCGGGGATCGGTCTTTCCATCATACGCGTCGATTTGCGGAGCCTTGAACCTCGGAGGTAAGGTGACCGCCTGGATTTCGGCGGAAAAGGGGCTGGCGACATCCTCTTCAACGGCCGGGAGCCCATACCGGCGGCGGTTGTTGGCTTCGAGGGCTCTGGCCACGCGGTCCTCGACTAGTTTATGCACTTCCCTCATGGTCATGCTAGTGTTTGCTTGGGAAACGTTGTCCCCTGAAGGGGTAGGCGTCGAACGCGAGCTTGCGGCCGCCGCGGGGGGAGGGGGTGCACGTGGCGCTCCCGAGGTGTCCCCGGCGCCTTCCTGGCGCCCATTTAGATGACGAGATAGCGCGGCATCCACTAGGGTGGTGACCCGGCGCTCGACAAATTGCTCCACTGCCTGGCGGGTCCGAATAGGGAGGGCTGCTAAGAGCTCGTCCTGGTTGGGATCGGGACGCGGGGGGCCTTCGGGGGTGTTTTCGGTGGGCGGGAGATTTTGGGGAAATGCCTGCTGGTCACGTGTGGAACTGGTTGCTCTGCGATTGCTACGAGTGCGAGCCATGACTTTTAGTCCGTGTTTCCCACAGACGGCGCCAATGTTGGGATCGGAAAATGGTAGGAGGAATGAATAAGAGCAGGAGTTATGAATGTTGTCTTCTTCCCTTCATTCCGGGTGTACAGGTCCCATTTATATAGGGACGGAGGGGACACAAACATTTAATACGCATTAAATACATGTCGTGTGCCTTGTAGGGGAAGCGACTTCTGCTGTACGGAAGATGTCAGACTGGGGCGAGTCAGGCGGCGTCAGTCGTACGGAAACGCCGCTGGCGGTATGGGCGCCACCCGGTCTGGCGCCCAGCCGTGCCTAAGCGCCGGTCCAGCGGTTTGGGCCTACTTCCTGGGCCTTCATCTGAGCAGGGCTTCCCTGAGGGGAGGGCCTTGGGCCCGGCCCCTACATATGCCACACAATCCATCAGTCATCCTGTATCCCACTTCCTCAAACTCCTCGTGTAAGTCTCATTCAAACTGAACAACATATATCTTATACGAGAGCTTCTGATCGACATAAGTCTTTCCTGGGTACATTAGATTCTAAAATTGAACCTAGACCATTTCATCAAGCCATACGTAACCACAGGAATGCGAAGCAATATTATATGAAATTCGGGTACTTGAGCCCAGTGATACATGGATGACACTAGACTTGCAACCAAGAAGACCTTTGGTTAGTTGTAAATGGATATTCAAAATTAAATGTCGAGCTGATCGTAGCATAAAAGTACTACTGTAAATCTACTGCATATCTATGTGATTAATTGTCAAGAGCAATGAGATGTTATTTGCGTATATTTTTATAGATATATCACATTTTGCATTTTGTTAAATTAATTTACTAATATTCGAGTACTTCCAGAAATGTTAAAAATGCGGAGTAGATGAAAATACACATGCTAATATTCACAATAAATGAATACTTTGTTTTACGAAAATTAATTAATATTTAAATTGTATAGAAAAAACATATATAGCAATATTTAGAATAAATGAATGTTTTATTTTGTTAAAAACTCGTCAACATTTAATATGTATAAAAATATTTGTTTAAAAAAGGTCTGTGAGTTTAAATTGGCTAGATTTCTATACCAATGATCATTAATTCTACATATACGAGTAAAGGTTTTAAACTTATAGTGAGAGTTTTACTAACTCTTAGTGATTAATTTTTAGTCATTAATTTTTGGTCGCAAAATATCTCGACTTTTAGTTGCTGTTTTATAATATTTGTCACTAATACAATTAGCCACTGTGGTTTTAGTGATGGCTAGTGACAAAAATAAATTTGGTCACTAGCCATTTTTAGTTATTGAATTGTTCTTTTTGTGATAATTTTTTTGGTGGCCAAAGATCCAATTTCTTGTAGTGACTATAAAGCTCGTCTTGTTGTAAAATGAATCACTATAATTGAATATATAGATTTCCATAAAACTTTCACTCCTGTCGTTAAATTCATAATTGTGCGCCCGCATATTAGCAATTTCAGTAGTAAAAGGATGGGAAATAAATTAAATTGATGTCCATACTGCATTCCGTTGTATAGATCTAGAAGAGGAAGTCTACACGGCATTATTCATGGCTTTCATCCTTCTTAGACAAACAAAGTTTGTCGATTGATAAAATCTCTATATATGGTCTACGACAAGCATTGATGAATTGGTTCTCCAAATTTACTATAGTACCTTGTCTGTATGGTTTTCATCAAATTTTCACTCTCCATTCACTTTCTTTAAAGGGAATGCTTTTCTAGTTGTTCTTGTTTATATTGATAACTTAGTACGATTTGGTAATAACTTGGAGCTTTCTAAGTCTTTTAACCCTTACATTCACAGCTGCCTGCTTATTAATGACCTTGGAACACTAAGGTTTTTTTTCATTGTATTGAAGTTTCTCAATTTGATTCCGGATTGCTTCTTTACTAGTGGAAATATGTTCTTGGCATCTTCACTCCATCTAGCACGTTTGGATCTCGACCATCCCTTTTTCCGATGGAGCAATAACATAATGATTTAGGATCGTCTTTATCTAAACCCGGTGTTTATCAAAGACTAATAGCCAATGTTAAACCCATATTGGCCATAAAAGAAATAAATATTTGGTTTATAAGATATATCGGCATGGATATTTGTATCATTATGCTACATTCACAATCACACTAAAGATAAATTTGATTTTGACTCAAGATCATGAAGATGTATTTTGGGTATATCCGTTTGGGAAAAAATGATGCAGTGCTTATGATATTGACATTGATTCTATATTTTCTCAAGAGACGTGAAATTTTATGAAATTTTTTCTATATTTGGACCTCACTGTAAAAAAAATTGTACAAAAGAAGTCCAACAGT
This sequence comes from Lagerstroemia speciosa, assembly GCA_037672795.1. Taxonomy (NCBI): domain Eukaryota; kingdom Viridiplantae; phylum Streptophyta; class Magnoliopsida; order Myrtales; family Lythraceae; genus Lagerstroemia; species Lagerstroemia speciosa. The sequence continues at coordinate 6,446,320 of CM075301.1, read as the reverse complement.
TGTTATATCTATATCAAAGCCCACTCAACGCCTACAAAAAGGAAAATGGGACAAGGATAATAGAGTCAGCCAGGAATCATAAGAGTAAGAATAATGGCTAGTAGAAACGAACCATCTACAACTGGAGACTTCAGACAATATCTAGAATTATTTGGAACGATAGAAAATATTCCAACAACATCTGGACACTTTGAATACGAAAATATTTCTAGTGTATCGAATAATCTTCTAGATGGCTTACAAGATAGTTAGAAGGATCAGAGCTTCCTGATGACGTGCTTTCCAAGCCCTCTCAGCCAGTTCATCCAATAGAACTCTACTGCAGTCTATAATATGTTTAACCAATGCAAACTAACAAGTCATTATACAATAACATTCCAATCATGTCATATGAACCCCAGCTCATCTTCAAAACTATGTATGCCACACAACTTAGCAGCCACCCCCTATCTCATTCCCTCGAACTTCTCAAGTACATCTCATTCAATTGAATAACATATATCTTATACAACAGCTTCTAATTGACGTAAGTCTTTCTTGAGCACATTAGATTCTAAAATTGAACCCAGACCATTTCATGAAGCCATACGTTAACCACAGTGACGCGGAGTAATATTAGAAGAAATTCGAGTGCTTGAGTCCAGTGATACATGGATGACACTGACTTGCAACCAAGAGGACGTTCGGCTAGATGTAAATGGATATTCAAAATTAAATGTCAAGCTGGTGGTAGCATAAAAACACTAATGTAAACCTATTGTATATCTATGTGAATAATTGTCAAGAGCAATGAAATATTATTTACATATAATTTATAGATATATCAGATTTTGCATTTTAACAAATTAATTTATTAATGTTTGAGTACTTCCAAAAATACTAAAAAATGTAGAGTAGATGAAAACACATATGCTAATATTCAAAATAAATGAATCTTTTGTTTTACCAAATATTAATGAATATTTAAATTTTATAAAAATTATTTAAAAATGGAAGCAAAAATCATACATAGAAATATTTAGAATAAATTAATATTTTATTTTATTAGAAAATTCATCAATATTTAATCTATATAACAATTTTTTAAAAGGTCGGTGAGTTTAAATTGGCTCGATTTCTGAACCAATGATTATCAATTCTACGTATAAGACTAAAGGTTTTAAACTTATAGTGAGAATTTTATTAACTATCAATGATTAACTTTTTTTGTCACAAATTGAATGTTTTGGTGTTTATTTGATTTGGTTGCAAAATATCCCGGCTTTTAGCGATTGTTTTATCATATTTGTCATTGACACAATTAGCAATGGAGGTTTCAATGACAGCTAGATACAAAAGTAAATTTGGTCACTAGCAATTTTTAGTTATTTAATTCTTCTTTTTTTGATACCTTTTTTGGTGGCCAAAGATCAAATTTCTTACAGTGATGATAAAGCTCATCTAGTTTCGAAAGGCATCACTATCATTAAAGGTATAGATTTCCATAAAACTTTTGCTTATGTCGTCAAATTCATTACTATTTGTTTCATATTAACAATTTCAGCAGTAAAAGGATGGGGAATACATTAAACTGATGTCCATAATGCATTCCTTTGTCTTTGTGTAGACCTAGAAGAAGTCTACATGGCATTGCTCTTGGCTTTTATCCTTCTTTTATCCTTCTAAGACAAAAAAAGTTAGTCGATTGAAGCAATCTCTGTATATGATCTACAACAAGCATTGATGAATTGGTTTCCAAATTTCCTACAGCACCTCACCTGTATGGTTTTCATGAAATGATCGCTCTCCACTCACTTTCTTTAGAGAGAATGCTTTTCAGATTATTCTTATTTATGTCGATGATTTAGTACGATTTGGCAATAACTGGGAGTTTTGTAAGTCTTGAAAGGCTTACATTCACAACTACTTCCATATGAAAGATCTTGGACCTTTTAGGTTTTTTTTTTGCATTGAAGTTTCTCGAGTTGATTCAGGATTATTTCTTAACCATTGAAAATATGTTCTTGACATCTTCACTTCATCTAGCTTGTTCGAGTCTCAACCATCCCTTTTCCAATGAAGCAATAGCATAAATTGCCCTTGATTCAGGATCTTCTTTATCTAAACCTGGTGTTTATTAAAAGCTAGTACGCCATTTTAAACCCATATTGGCCACAAAAGAAATAAATTTTATGTTTATAAGATAATTCGATACCACCTCTTGATAGTTTAAGTATTTTGCTAAAATCTAACATAAATTCGGACCCATTTTTGGTAATCTATCTACTGACGTAAACCCGCAAGCCTAACAGTCTCTTCCTGGCCCGGTGGTCCTCTTCGCCAATGACCCGCTCACAATATAATATAATTCAATATGGTATCAAATTCAGGGCGAGGTGCCCCTTCACACGCTGCGCATGGAGGATTGTTAAACCTACATTGACGACAGAAGAAATAAATAATAGTTTACAAGATAGCTAGATATGACCTCCTGATAGCTTAAGCTTTTAGACGCAAATGGACCAAGTCTCTTGTAAGGTCCACTAATAATAATATAATAAAAGAGCCAATGATCACGGTAATATTTTACATAAACTCCAACCCATCTCCAGTAGTCTCTGCACTGACATAAGCCTGCAAACCAGATAGTTTCTTCCTAATTCGGCTGTCAACTCCCCAACAGTCCACTCACAACATAATATAATTCAACATGCCAGTTTTTTTATTTAACAATTTCCATGCCCGAGATAAGTTACCTAGTCACCTACTATCTGAATTCATGCATCAACCTCGCCAAGGACGTTGGGATGCTGCTATGAGTGTATTTCACCATCTCAAACAATCACCGAACAAGACATTTTGTAATGACTATCTTCATTGACACGCATAGCATATTAAGGTTTTCACTATGGAAGTTGTCCGTTCACCGGATGATCTGTTACTGGATATTCCATATCACATGGTGGGAGCCCCATTTCTCGAAAAACAAAGAAACATACTACAACTTGATATGTTTGGTACATTTAACAGAGAAGAAATTTAAAACAATTTTATCTCACAAATTCTGTAAGAAACTTTTAATGAGCTCTGTTACAAATCGTACTAACCACTTCAAATAATTTAATTGATACTTCTTCTATCACATGGTGTGAAGTAGGATCACTAGACAAGTTTCTTATTCAATAGAATCATGGGGATTCACTGGCATATTCTTCTCATTGGTAATTCTATTAATAAAAATTCAGAATATATATATATATATATATATATATATTCATATGACCTGAGTTACACAGGAGGCGTTGACCTCAGAGCTATAAAATTGTGCCTATTTCTTGCCACTATAACGAAGGATCCCAGCACAAGCATATACTTTTAACTAGCGTACTTTTTACTGATGAAAAGATTTTACTGGGTGCAGTAACTCCAAGAGCAAGTTCCATTTGTCACCTTTTAAATTGCTCAATAATCATAGTTTAGATGCAAATAAAGTGAAGACTTTTCGAGCACCAAAACTAATTATCGATAATTCCTTGGACGATACATCTTCGATATTGTACATCTTCTCGAGATTTCGATAACGATGATACCATCTTTTAACAAGCTACAGTGGGAAAGAATGAAATGGAGAAAATGGACTTGTTAGACATAATTGTAAAACTGTACAGACTAGAGAGTCCCGTGTTATACGTTTCATAAATAAAGAATCGCATACCGACAATGGATCTATTATTATGCATGTGATCCTACATAAAGCAAAACCCAACTTGTTGTTCTTGGAAGCATTTGCATATATATTCGAAAATTTATTGAGATTCGGTAAAAGATGAGCAAGAAAACTTTTGACTGATCAAATAACTTTTTCATAATTAATTGTCCAGAGATATAGATTTCATACAATGTGGCAGACTGTTTAATCGAGAATTAGGCATATTACCTTCGGTCCAATGTAATCTGATATTTCCTCAAGGCATATTATAACCAAAAGACCTGAGAAGGAGAAAGGGGGTACAAGTCAACGCTTTTCCATGTAGGGCAAATACCTATCCAATTCAATGAACCTTTATTAATTGCGCTGTTCATCTACCATTGAACAGAACAACTGAATTTCATATTATCTACTTCAGTTTTTTTCCCCTCGAAGGATGATGTTTGTGCTTTATATATATATATATATATATATAATTTATTTAATATTAAATTTCCACTAGGAAGACAGTGACTGATCAGACGCCGGTGATATCATTTAGTTCCTTCTTTGGCATTTTCTTTAACTAGGGAATGCTAAGTTGTCGCGTAGTAGAGATCTATGACGGACCAATCAGATAATTTCTCAAACTTGACCAATAGGACTCATATTTAAGTAACTATTCCGTGTCATATATAAAGAGTTTGTCATAGAAACCTTTCAATAGGTATGAAGTTTTCACAATTTCAGTGATCAACTTTACATAGTTAATATCTGAATGATGATTTACACAACAAACTCATCATTTAACTAGTTATATAATTAATCAGATGATAAATACTCCTTTACTATAACTTAATTAATATTTCTTCACGTGACATAACTACACACAATCACCGAAAGTTTCTCCAACAGAAGGCATGCAATTTAGCAAGGTGTGCATGAATTATTTGTTTTTATGGATGAGAAGAGATCACGTGGCTCAAATAAGATGTGAAGACAGAAAACAGTAAATGAAAGATAGTTTTTGACAAAGAAACAAAAAAAAATGTAAGTGTTGGTATGAGAAATTTTTACAAAAAATTAACAAACAAAACTTTCGATCCTCTACGGATCAAATTTCATATGATTAGGAGAAATGCATATTTTACCTATATATTTTTACATCTATATCTGTATTATATATAGGAGCATCTTTTTATATTCCTGAATTACCCGTGAACACATATAATTCAATTTTTGTAACAATTAGATTAAAAAATTAACAGTTGTAATAATAAATTTATTAATAAATAACTATCTAATCTTTCTCAATCCTCACTCTCTCTCTATTTCTTCTTTTACTTTCATTTTCTTCCTATTTTCTCTGTAACCTTTTTATTATGACTCAATTTTTCTAAATTTATTACTTACTTTTCATATTTGATTTATCAGAAAATTTCACATTCCAAAATTAACTGCAATTAAAATTTTATTTAATTATTTATTAGATATTTATTTCTTCATCAATTTTATTAAATAATAAAATATGTATGTAGCATGTTTCAAATTCTAGCATACATTATCAATATGGTTTATTTCTATAGAATGATATGAAAGTTTACAGTATGTATATTTTTCATTTGTCAAGCTAAACTTCAATTGTATATTTTTCATTTGAATCATATCAAATTTTTATTTTTCATTCACATACCCATACTTTTGGATGCATCTCTATCCTTTAACACTTTTGTAGAATTGGAATGCACAAATTTGTCCATTTTTTCTTTTTAATTTGAGTGCTAAACAGATCAGTATGCCTAGTCGATCCTAAATTGTTCATTGTCTTATTAATTTTGGTCTGTACTGTGAGTAGTTGTTAACAGATCATACGAGTGATGAGGATTGAATCCAAATCAGAGAGTTAAGAGAATGAATATAATTTATAAGATAATATAGTACCGCCAAATAATCATCCAGACTTTTTGGTGGAAATGAGCTCAACTCTTATAGGTCCAGGTAATAGTGAGTGTATCAAGTAATTTGATCCCGAGAACACGCTTGCATAAGCCGTAAGAGCACAAATTGAAAGTCTCGAGTGGTTTAAATTTTATTATTATTATTTTTTTTGTATATATAGATTGTTCAGACATCTCCAATTCAGTTTCGAATACTCAGTGACAGGAAATTCAATCATATGAAGAAGTTAAAGAATCAAAAGACAGACAATCTGGGATGGGAGGAGTTTATGAAGGAACTCCCAATTGTCTTATTGCAATTAGAGGCAATTAGAAATGTGTAAATAAAAATTGAAAATACAAATAATCAATTCCAGCTTCGTTTTAGGACTCTACTGTTATTGGTTGACAGGCACATCTTGTTACAGAAATTGTTCATGACGAAGCATCATCATAGCAGGTGAACTAAATCATCTGTCGGATGACATTTTTCAATATCTATGAAACGTGACACGTCATCCGTTTACAAATGTGCACTTAGAAAGTAGCTTTCACATCAAATAACTAGCATGAGTTGGTTGATATAGTTCAACATCTTTTTTTATAAATAAAGTTTCAAATTCAAATATTACGAAGGTTGAAGATTCACGTTGTGATAGTTTTTCTCCTTAATAGATCAATCCGACTCGAACCAAGATTAATTAGGGCACATAGAGGTTTTTGGATATCAGGTGGTGTATATATATTAAAAGAACTACAATTTTAGAACATGGTAGTTATTAATTGATTCATAATTTTTTGTATTACATTTGTAGTACATAGATGATTGAGGCCTGAGGGTGTAAATATGTGTATATCTATAAATAGTATATTTAAAATACATAATCCGAGAAATACTAACGCACGTGGAATCAGGATATTTATTAGAGTATAGTCCCTTTCTTCATCAATTCCTGAAGAAGACCATGTTCAAGTTCTCCACATTAATTAGTATTTCCTTCGTTCAGATGATCATGACACGTCGTATAACACGTCGTATAACACGTAGTTTGCAGGGTATTACGTGTGCCTCCATGAAGAAGGTGTAGCAGCCGCCATTATTTTAACTCGGAAGGTGATCGGATATCTCAGTCATCAAAAAAATAAAAAATTGGGTCAATCTGTTATATATATACACATACATACACATACGTGCACTATTATATGCAAACATTTAGTTTGATGTCTTTTATATTTTTCATATTTACCACAATCTAATTTATGTATTAAAATTTATGACATTTATTTATTTTATAAAATCCTCCACATTTAGGTAAAAAAATAATTGTGCTCATTTTATTTTCACTCTATATTTATAATTTTAACGATAAAAATCTTTCATTAACTACCCAAATTCTTGCATCTCACTCCATGGCTACCATTTGAGCAGTAAAATCTTTTGCATTTTTTGAATGAATTATTTGAATTTGAAAAGTTAAAATTGATGTAGTATATTGAAAATGTTCCATCTACTATTGTAACTTAACGAATTCAAATTAACTAAATGACAGCATGTTATTAATAAACAATATAATTATACGAGTTCAACACAGCATTACACATTTATTTATTTTTATTTTCTTTTCATGCGTAACACAGTCCATATTTAGTACTATCATATGTAATTGTTCGGAAATTTTGGTGTCTTTTTGCTTTTTCAAATCTGCCTTCCACATCATTTACGTATTAAAATTCATCATTTAGTTGCTAATACTCAAAGGTAAAAAAAATAATAATAATTTCTCAATTGCACAAATTCTTTCCCAACTCCATAACTAAGATATTATCAATAAAAAATTACTCTAACAGTTCAAATTCTTTTATTTCTCTCTATAACTACTATATCAATAATAAATAATTCCATTTTAGCTATCCAGATTCTCTTCAAACTCCATGACTATAGTGTGTGTATATATATTTGTACGAGGATCATAGTTTCCCTTCCTTTTTTTGTTAAAAAAAAAAAGAAATTAATTCAAGTATATATATGACAAATAATATTTTCCTCCTCTGAATGCTCTAGAGTTTTAATAATGCTGAGTAGTCATGAGAGTCAATTCCAATCTATGAAGTATCGTCTGTAAATTTCCTCTTTCCCAAATCGCTCACAGAGAAAACTATTGTCTGTAAATGTATCTGGAAAACATGATAAAGATTGTTCCGTTAGATATCTACCTGTGCATTTATGCACACAAAGCCTGAAGATTTTATAGTAAGATCACGATTTGGAGTCTTGTGAATAGAAAAAATTTATATTATAAAAGTTTGACCTCTCAGTAGGCCGACTCTGCTCGAACTTGAATTAGTCAGAGCCCGTTCGACTCCTAATACCAAGTGGTATGTACCAAAAAAGCATAAAGATCTTAAAATCGACATTTTGGATTTCAACTTGTTTATGTTCAGTGTATTCAACAGGAAAGAAATTTTAAATCGTTACACCTAACAAATTTTTAGAGACTTTCGATGAGGTATGCTGCTATTTACAAAATGAATCATCCTAGCCATTTTAAGTAATTTAATGGGCGCTTTCCTAAAGGAGGATCATCAAAAGGAGACAGTTTTCTGTGTAACGAGTATATCGTATGACAGTACCTACGTGATGTCATAAGCCAATAAAATTTAGCTATTTTAACTAAAAATAAAAGAAACAAATATAAAAATAACTGAATTTATTGATTCGTTGCGACACCACAGCTACATACAAGAACTTCCCAGTCAAAGGATGTTCTCTTTCAATAGAATCAATGGTTTCCATTGACATTTTCTCCCCCTTGGTAATCCAATTAACGAAATTCGTGATTATGTGTCTCATGTGATCTTAGTTGTACGTTGGCGTTGATCTCAATGTTATAGAACTTTTCACGCCACTAGAGCAAGGGGATGAGTAAAAAACGCCCAACACAAACATGTATTTGACGTACGAGCTTAATTATTACTGATGAAAAGACTTCATTTGCTCAATTTGTTGCCTTGTAAATTGCTCAATGATCATAGTTTAGATGCAGGGAGTAAAGATTTTTCGAGAACCCTAACCAATTATCGGTAATTAATTGGCCGATACATCTTTCGTATTGTACGTCTTCCCAAGATATCAATAACTATGATAGCCCGACAAGCTACGATGGGATAGAATGAAAAGTGAAAATGAGCTAGCGGACAGATTGAAATGCACTTGCTAGATATAATTGTGAAACTGTGCACAGTCACGACACATGTGTCTTTTTCTTTTAGAATAGAGAATTTCATACTGACAGCGAATATATTATTACAAATATGATGTCAATAAAAAAACCCCAACTTGTTGTCTTTAGAAATATTTCCATATTAAGAAAAAAACTTATTGGGGTTCGGTAAAGGATGAGCGAGAAAAATATATGATTAGACTATTTTTCGAAAGATAGTAATTTCATTAATGAATCAAATCTTTACAACATGGATCAGTAATCTGATGAGATGAGACAAGACGCCTTCTCACTAACTTTTCCTTAAGGGGTAGGTTACCCAATGCACTTAAGCAAACATGCTTACAAATTTGCTAAGAAATAGCTTATTCATCACATGGTGCATGTCGGAAGGCGTTCTTGTTCCCTTTCCTCCAAACTATCACCACCATATCTATCTTTGGATTGTGATTTATTTATGATTGGGTGATCGGATTCGGATATCCTATGTTTTTTAATTTTACCCAGACTTTATTATATATAAGAATGGTTCCTAAATTTTGGATCCAAACCCTATCCTATTCAACATGGAATCGGACCCTACCTGAAGCCTATAAGATATCACAAGTTTCGGATACCCTGTTGGAACCTGTTTGCTATTTTTATTTTAACTCTACAATATAGATTACTTCAATATTTTTTTATATATTTAATAGTTATAAATTAGTCACATTGGAAGAATTTCAATAATTATTGCTAATTTGTAGTTATCTTATCGTTATCAAATATATTGTAATGTTAAGCATATTTAGTCATTATTTTAGATATGATAATCTCATCGAATATGTATAATTACTATGTTAAATGATAGTTAATAGAGTAAGGATTACAACAGTTTAAACGGTTTGAGAATTAGAGTTTAAACGAGAAAATTACAAACGATTAAAATTAACAGCGCGAATCAATTTACATGCTTCAATTCCGGCTCCAGGTATCTTGTGTGTTGAATCAGAATCAGAACCGACCGTTTCCTTATTTTATTACCCTGAAACCCAAATTTTATTGAATTCTACTTAGAACTTACCCAATAACCGACGGCGGATTTAAGTTACTCGCCCTAGGACCCAATGTGCCTTCTTTGTAGCAATTTACAGCCTGATTCCACGCCACATCTCCAAACTCAGTAACCTTGCTTATGTAGTGAGTTTGTTGCGAATGGCTAACCAGGCTACCGAAGAGATCCTTGGCCTGTGACATGTAAACCCGACAACTCTATGCCAGGGGACCTTTGGCTTGTGAGGTCTCAGAAGTTCCCAAGCTACTGCAACGAAGCTTTGTCTCTTGACAAAATTCGCAGCTGTATAATTGGATTATTACTCCTCAGGGTTAAATATTAAGTAAAATGTAAAAGAAATAAGTTTATGAACTTCATTTGACAGTGTGATATACACTAATCGGAAGTTCCACATTCAATTCTAAGATGTTCTCAAAATTTTCAGTGGAACGGTCATACCACTTGTCAATACTATTGTAACATATCCGTCAAATTAGAACTTGAAATGTAAACAGCAACTATGTAATTATAATTGCTAAATCCTAAAAACCCTAAAAAGTATTAAAAAAACCTAATAAAATAGTGATCCATAATTGAACAAGTATTTGAATGGTGAATTATGATTGAATGAACATACTACATCAGTATCGCCTGCGTGATATGACCGCTCCGCTGGAGACTTTCTTGTTCTCAAGTCGATGAGGCATAATTCTACACGCAAGAGACTGGTAGAGAAAAAAAGAGATGAAAGTTAAGGCTTTACCAAGTGGGAGCAATATTTTTCAAGTACAATGAACTTTATACTAAAATCTTTATTTTTCTAAGCCATTGCCCAAGTTCATTCAATCTTGAATACCACAATCGAATTTCATATTGTCCACTTTGTCCTTTATTATATTAAATATTTATTTTGTCTATCAAAAAATATTAAATATTGATTTTCCACTTGTAAGGCGGTGGCTGATCAGGCACAGATGATTGGATTTTTATAACCCTTTTTGGCATGTTCTTTAATTAGGGAAATAGTGGGTTGTCTTATTATTGGCCACTTGACGGGGCTCGCCAGCCAATCAACTGGAAGTTTTGTTGCCTGTGACAACTATCAGATTCTTTCTTTGCCTGAACCAATCGGATTCGTGTTTTTGGTAGAGAGCCAATCGGATTCAAAATATGAGAATCCTGAGATCCAGCCCGCCGGCCAAGAATCTTTCGCCTTCTAGTAGTTTGCATTTTTAAATTTGTAAATTCGAACAACTGCGTGGAAATTTAAGTGCATTTATGGCTACAGTTTTTTATGCAATTTTTTCTCGGACAGAAGTATTTTTAATATGGAAAAAAAATGTAGTTTCGTGTACTAGTATGCTCTTGACTTAATATTAAAAAATCACATTTTAATTCTCATAAATAAAACTTTTAATGTATCTTAATTTAATTTCATATGGTTAAGAGAAAGTCATACTTTATATATATTTATATATAAAATTAAGGTCATTCACAGTCACTGATGAAGGATTCCTTGAAAAGTTAAGGGTTAGTAATCCTTTTTAGAAATCGAATCAATTCGGTCTTATGCATACACGAGGATGGTAATCAAAAAAGAAAGAAAATGAGTTCTTCTTTCTTTTATCACTTGGGAGCCGTGCGAGATGAAAGTCTCATGCACGGTTTTGAATTAGAGAAAGAAGTGAGAAATCCTCTTTTCGACTCTGACTCTCCCACTCCAGTCCTTGCTTTTGTTTATGTTACTTTGAAAGTTATTATAGGAAAGATTAGGCTGGACACGGACCGGTTTGGACTCGGAATCAGATTGGCTAAAACTAGAATCCAACCAGGAGCCATGGGAGAGGCATATCTGGGCTGGTACCTCTTCGATTTGAATGGGAACCGGTTCTGGTTCAACAACATCAAAAAAATTGAATTTAACCTATTTTCTTTATAATTTGAGTAAAAAATTACAAATATCTAAAAAGTTAAATTATCTAAACATTCATAATAACTATCATTAGGAATAAAAAATTTGCGTGTTAATTACCAAAACAATTGTGTTTAACATATTTTTATATTAATATTTTAATTTTGTGGAATCGGCTGGAACCAAAGAACCAAAATCGGATTCAATCATTTCTATATACTATTGAACCTGAATCGGAATTGAACGATTCATGAATCAGGGTCAGACCTAAGATATGGATTATTCCTATAGTAGTATGTGAAATTTTGTATTATTGTAGAACATAATATGTTTGCCTCCATTTATCAACTTAAATTTCAACCATTTGTTTTTCCTTTGGGTCATCTCAAGATTTTATTTTTCATTGACATATTCATACTTTTGGATGAGTCTCTCCTTTAAGCTTGAGGTAAATTACGGTAAAAATTCATAAATTTACCACCTTTTTTTCTTTTTCTTTTTTAACTTGATTCCTTAATGTATCAGTTTGATTAATAGGTTGTAAATTAACCTTTCCATCGCGTTTTGAGTATTGTGCATCAGTGATGACTTGGATATTAACGATATTAAATATTTTTCGGTAATCCTCTCCTTATTGATGTGACACCACATTTTATGCTACATGAAATGTTGACGTGATAATTTTAGTAATTAAATTAATTAAAATTTTTAAAACAAATAAGAATCAATAATGAAGGGAAAAAAATCAAGAAAGAGGTTGGTGGCCCCTGTCGAATGACACCCTCGTAGACAAGGTCACTGAAAACTTTCTCCTCAATTATTTATTTAAAAAGAGGGACCAGAGACGTTATGCTCCCATCACTACATACCGTTGTCATTCTTTGAAGATTTATTCGAAGATAGAGATAGGAGGAGGGGACTCCTGGCCCTGACAGCTAACTCCCTCCCCCGATTTCCCTTCCTCTTACTTCTTTTTTTTTTTCCATTTTATTTTATTTTATTTAGTTTAATTTTTTTATGAGCATATTAAGATATTATTTGGTGGAACGGAATATAGTAGAATAGGAATCGTCATTTCGGTCTCTGTTTCCTTTCTCTTGTTTGGTTGTGCCAAAAGAACACAGAACGACCATTCACCCAATTTCTCCAAATTTCATTCTATCCGATTAAGGTAGAAATGGCCATTCATTTGTCGAGGAATTCATAGGTGATCCTACCTCGTCAAGTAACGCAAGGAAGTACTAATTAAACTGTGACAAGTGTACAAATTAATGTTAATCATCCAAGCAGTTACCATAATCAATACTAATTCAAGCAATCTAATCGGTTCTTTCTCACCATATCATTGTAAGATAGGTCCCTTCATCGATTTTTCAAGTCGACATTATAAATTATCAATTTTATTGCAAATGTTTTAGTTAAATTATAAAATACCCAAATTAGTTCATAAATATTATATTATTATAATTTAGATAATTAATATTTTATATCATTATATACTATATAATAGAGTATTTTCTTTGATCTATCATTTTTAATATTATATCGCATTATTGTATTATTTAAAATAATCAAAATAACAACTTGCCCCATTTTGACGCGGTTTATAAAAATAATTAATAAATTTACATATTCATGTTATTATAGTTAATATATAAAAATTTATTGTTTTATACAATTTCAATAAAAATAAATAATATAATCCATTTTATTATTTTAAGTTCTTATAAAATAAATGAAAAAATGAAAAAAAATTTATTATATAAATTAATTTTAAAATATATAATTATATAATATAATATTATAAAATAGGGCGGCTGGAAGGAAAGACTTGAACCTATTCCATTCTAATACAGCTCTCGTCATAAATTGTCAAATAATTATGAAGGGAATTAAAGCAAATTTTTATTTCTCATTCCCTTATTAGTATTAAAGTTGGATCGTATCAAATAAGAGAATGGCATTGACTATCCCTTTAGATTGGGAGCATTCCATTCCTTTCCATTCTATTTCATCGTACCAAACGTGACCTGAGAGGTATGAGATAGCAGTAATGGCCATTAAACCCTTCAACCGTCCTCCGTCATTCAACTTTTTTAATTTTCATTATTTATTTTTGACCAATTATAGATCTCTAACTTTTTCCAATGTTTATGTTGTCACGTCAGTCCCGTTGATAGCGTATATAAATGCGGATAGAATTAGTAATAGACATAAGAATTGATGCAAAACCAATAGCTTTCAATTTTCTGTGCTAAAATTTTGCCAAGATCAATAATATGTTCAAAACTCATAATTTTTTTTGTTATTTTATTTTTATAAATTGCAAAAAAAAAAACATGGGTAAGATTTAAAATGGCACGGGTTATTGCAATATCTAATTTTGCGCACCATCCTAGACTATGCTAATAAGATAGCACCAGACCTTATACATTGTGAATCGTTAGTTCAAAATTGATTTAGCTGTACGTACAATTAAAACAGATCAAACACACTAATGAAACCGAAAATATCTAAAATGATTGATTCCACTTGCAATTTTTTAATATTCCACTTGCTTGTACTGTTTCTTAGATTCTGTTCACTTAATTAAATCAATTTTCATTATTTTATTTTTTTTCTAAATTTTATCAGTATAACCGGGACATTAGGAGAAATACTCATACGCACTTAGCTCACCACGTAGGATATGAACCAATCCAATTGAAGAATAACATGTGTGCATTGTACTACTCACCCCATAATATTTTCAAGGAAGTCCACAAGTTTTTAGGGTTTCTAAATTGTGCCCTAGTCTCTCCCTCCTCTAAAGTGTTTTGGTCTCCTTCTCCCAAACCTTATCATGTGATATAAAAAAATATTAATCAAATTGTGACGAACGGGCAAATTGGTGTTAATTGCCCGAGCGGTTATATTAAGTATTACTAATCAGAGTAATTTGACTGGTTATTCCTCACTACGTTAATGTAATATATGATCATCGAAGATCTTTTTTTACCATTTCTCTCCTCCTCCACAAAATCAGTCATTCCTCTACCTCATACATGTAATAATTTCTGTCAATATCAAAGTAACAGATAGCTCTATGCTGATATGACATGGATTACAGTACAAACTCCATGCCCTAATTTTACTCCGAATACCCCCTTCCCTCTGGTTTCGCAAGAGGAAGCTAGATCGAAGGAAACTCGAGCTGTACACAGTCTTTTGTACTATCCTAGAGCACGCCAGCAAGATAGTACACATTGTCAATCGTGAACCAATATCGTTGTCCAAGACTGATTTAGCTGTACGTGCTACTAAAACAGGTAAGACACGCTAATAAAATATAAAATATCTATAAAGATTGATTCCACTTGCAATTTTTTTTCTATTCAACTTGCTGGTACTGTTTATTTGATTGTGTTCGCTTAATTAAATCAATTGTGGTCATTTCATCCAATTTTTTTTTTAATTTTATCAATATGAGCAAGACATTTACTTGGCATTAGCCAATGAATGTTGGACTCTAGAAGTGTCAAAAAACCAGTGAAACTTGGACCGCTTTCTTTGTTGGGGCTTACAAATCCGATGGACTCGGATCGGTTTTTTCCGGTTCAAGGAAACCGTGCCAACCGGTTTATTTAGTTTGAAATTAAAGGTTTGTGGATTGAGATTAAACTACCTAAATTTACTGCCTCGTTAACCTGAAGGCCGTCGACAATAATTTATATTTCACTTCATACTCTTGGAAATAATTAATTTAAATGTGTTCCAAAAGTACGAATTAAAGTTAAATTATTATTTTTTTTCTTAAAGCGAAAAAAATTTAAATTATTTTTGGAATTCTGACACATTATTCATGTACTCTACAAAAACTTAGTTTTGTAACATTTTGTTTAATATTTGAGTAGGCAGGTATGGTGTGTTACCACCATGCATATAATATTTACTATTATATGCAAACTTTTGTGAAGTTTGGTATCTTTTTCATTTTTCATAATTGCCATCAATCTAATATTATATATTAAAATCTATGGCATGCATTTGATTTCTAAATTAAGGGTAAAATAATAATTTCACACATTTTTTTTCTCACTCCATATCTGCGATCTTAATAAAAAATATTTTATTAATTGTTCAAATTTTCTCATCTCATTCCATATCTAGAATTTTAGCATGAAAACCTGTTATTTTTTGACGGAATGATTTGAAATTGTAAAATTGAAAAGGTATACTAATGACAATTGCAGATACCATACTTAAAACTCTAAGTTAACAAATTTTAAACGAATTAATTACAATAAATTACAAATAAATGATTTAATTATACAGATTTATCTTAATATTTCAAATTTGTTTCATTTTTATTTTCTTTCTATACATAGCACGGGTCCATGTCTTGTTTTCTTATTCAAAGAGCAATATATATTATTATGCTTTTTATGTTAAATTAGTATTAGAATTTAAACTGAATCGGGTTTCAAATAATAAGAAAATAAATAATTTTCAAATCTTAATAAATTGATATAAAAGTAGCACATATGTCCATAAAAATAAGTTTGAATAAGGAAAAAAATACTGTGTTGCATTTTAACCTAAAAGTTTAAAATGAACAGGAAAAATGAAAAAAAAAAATCAAAATCTTAATAAAATGAATTTTTTTTCTTGTAACATCTATCTCAAATTTTTCCACATTTTGCACTGAACTACCGTCTTTTTGTTACTTTATCATATATGGGAGCAAATCCCTCTCCTGTGACTTTTTTACCTTTCTAAATTAGTCATGAATACATAAAATTTAATTTTTAATAACCATTAAATTAAAAAAATAAAGACGCAATAGTAAATTTACTAACCCAATTTTTCTCTCTCTCATTTTCATTCTCACTCAATTTTTCATTAATATTCATTTTTTTCCTAAATTTATTCCTCATTTTTCATACTTAACTTACCGGAAATCACAAATTTTGAAATTACCTGTGATTAAAATTTTATTTAATTGTTTATTGCACATTCACTTTTTTAATATATTTGATTAAATAATGAAATACGTGGGTAGCACGGTTTAAACTCTAACCCACCGTACTGTGACATGCTTTAAAAGACTGTCAACCCAAGTGCGCTTTCATAATATGGAATAAATGCCTCAAATTTGTCAGGTTATGATGGGTCTTACCCATTTTTGTTTTTCCCAATTTTCAAGTAAGACTAATCATAAAAGTGATGTACTTTTTCTCTCTTTCTTTTTTTGGTCAAATTATTTTTATTTGTTAAATATTAAAATGAAATATCTATAAGAAAATATATCAAAATCAAATGGCGGACCAAACAAGCAACTCCTCACCGCATCATTATTGTACCGTTTAATAATTTAAATCGAACGTTCATAGTTAACTGTTTAAATTAAAAAATTAATAATTTATGATTAATTTTCTCACGAGTTTAATAGTTCAATTAGACCGAAGAATTGTCATAATAATACTCGTAATCATTCAATAATAAACTATTCCACCAACTAGTTGTTGGGCAGGGTTCTCCCACTCTCCCATCGCCAATTTCTCTCTCTAGCACGCGACACCCACAAGCCCGTTTATTAATTAAGGTTGTGTTGACCGGAGAGCTTTGTATAGTACACTGTCAGAACTTTTATATTAATCCTTCTGCATCGTTTATCTCCTTGTATGTAATCGGGGAACTATAAAGAGTAATCACCTCACACTGTAAACAGCTTATTGTTTATTGACGGTCAATTTCTATCCGTAAAAGTACTCAAAATCTGTCAATTTTATTTAGACTTACACTCACATCGGAAACTTTACATCAGAAAAAATCTGTCGTTAAATTATAATTAGTTTGTAGTGTTATTATGACAACGATATGGGGATATAACAAGTGTTCGAACAAGTGTTGAAAAGCGAAAATTACACTAAAAAACTTATATGTTTTTCATTTTTATATTGAATTTAGAATATTTAAAATTTATTAGGTTTATTCAAAAATTTTGTCTCAAGTTTTCGGTAAATATATTCAGCAAGCCCCACAACTCCAAAATATCACAATGAACTAACTCGAAAATTTGTATTAAGGCCGATTCTAAATAAGCTGTCTTGTCTGACAATTCTGCAGCTCACAACCATGACTGGAAAAATAAAACTCAGAAATCCATTTCACAAGTTTGGCCTACTGAAATCATGTCAAGAGAGAAGGTAAAAACCGAATAAGCATCTGAAATAATGAGAGATGGTGAAGAAAGGTTACCGAGACGACTCCCGTGCATAAGCCGCCAGTAGTTTAATACTGAAATAGTTAATTTTTTTTTTCTTTTAAGAGAAATACATGGGTCGGAGGTCATGTAATCAAAAGATTAGCATAAAAGATCGAAAACCGGGTCAAAACCGATAATATCCGGTTTGATTATGGTCAATCCTAGCTTTATGCTATTTTCGAGTGTGACTTGTGTTTCAGTTTTTAAAATTGCAATGGACTTTTTCATTTTACAATTCTCTAACTTATGGAAGCATCGTAAGTCTCGCAATATGTGTTGTGTCATATCTAAATGGTTACATGTGAAAAGTACTTCAACCCCGTATACAACTTGTCTAATAAACGGGTCATAAACTTCAAATACGGATACAACCTGTTTAAAACCGAGTTGACACAACATGACACGACGCAACACATTTAACCCATATAACTAAATTAGTGTGGTATAATTATAATTTTAATTTAATATATTTAAATTGGTTAATGAGTTTAACACATAAATAAATAATTAAACGGGTTTAATCATATCGTATCAGGTTATGTGGGTTGTAAACATGTTACATAGGTTAACCTGTTTAAACACAAAATCCGGTTAAACTCAACTGGAACTTGCCTAACTTCATACCGTATCGTATCGGGTTTTCGTGTCGTGTAGAAAATTGTTAGGCCTAAAACTCCGTGATGGTATAATCCTATTGGAATTTAATTTCGTCATAACATAGGATACTCGATATAACTCTGTTATTTGGTAAAATCTTACCCAAAACCTGGATTCTATTGCATGTTCTTTTAAAGTGGTTCGGATATGGATACTCTTTCCAATGGCGGAAAACCAAGTTTTGGCTCGGCCGTGGTTTGAGTTGAAAACCACCCCCACATCGGTAGTAGTGGTAATCTTACCGTCCCGCTGGGTAATATTTGGATTCTTGGGTTTAACTACGAACGTATCAGACGAACTGGACAACGAGTATAACTACTGGTCCCATTAGCCTACTATTATAAAAGATATAGTATGTGATTCAATAGAAGTCTGTCAAATCCATACCCTAAAAGTACACATCTGGCAAAACATTTTATCACAAATGTATATAAAATTTCTAGCGACCAAGAGGGGTTGGGCCGAGTGGTAAGCAGCTCGGTGCCGCTTAAGGAGGTCTCAGGTTCGAGACCTCACGTACGCAGACACCCCTCTTGGGAGCCTCACCCGCCATTGCCAGGCGTGCGACCCGGGGCGACCAACGGATTAGTCAAGTATGGTTGGCTGAAAGATGCCATCTCACCGCTGGTGGGGCCTGCTTGGATACCGTGGCTGGCGACCAAAAAAAAAAATAAAATTTCTAGCGAATTTATAAGAATTTTCAACTCTAAATCAAAATTCTCATCCATTACCATATGCCCTTAAAAATTCATCCTTTTAACAATTGTCTACAAGTACTTTTTTTCGTACTTGGACAAGGGACACGACTTGGCATGACGCAAAGTTTCTCTTTTCCAATTAAGCTTAATAAAATTCATTCATGTGTCAAAATATTTATTGTAGACTTAATTCAATGAATTACGAATTCCATATTCGAACCTAGTAAGACGTGGGTTCGCAAGATAATGAATAATAGATATAATACACGATACAATATCACAATATGAAAAGAAGTCATATTTTTTTGTAAATAATATTTTATTATAGATTTGGATCATTACATACATATTAGTTTTTTTTATCCAACATTAATACGCATTAAATAATGAATAGACTGTGATACTTTGTACAAGAGTTCGACCCATGATATGTACGGATTTTGTTATTTAACAAAATAAGTAATTAAATGAAATGTTAATTATAGTTAATTTTGGAGTGTGTAATTTTTTTTGGTACATCAAATGTTGAGAATAAGTAATAAATTAGGAAAATATTGAGTAATAACAAGAAAGTTGAGGAAAGACTTGTCGGAAATCGCCGGTTGGCTTAGTCCAACCAAAAAAGACATGGGACTTTCTTTCTCCAGTTGCCGACTATGAGCAAGTATGAAGAAAATGAATGTAAAAGAAGAAATGAGAGAGAATGTAGGAGTAGAGAAAGATTAGATAATTACATATAGGTAAATTTACTGTCATAACACTTAGTTGTTATTAATCTAATGGTTATAAACAATTGAATTTTGTGTTTATAAATAGTTTAGGAAGGTAAAAATGACTCTTAATTTTCCTTAATCTAGTTGTTATAAAACATTAAATTTTATGTGTTCATGATTACTTTAGAATGGTTAAAAAAGATTGTAGAATGGAGGTGCCCGACTCGAAGTTGAGTTTCTCCTTTAACTTAATTGATGTGGGATTCAATTCTCAATATCTGCACTCACATATTAATGTGTTCACACTTAACATGTACTATTAAACATTACCCCTCAACAACAGACATCGAGTCAGGTATTTTTCTTCCGATCTCAGGCTTAAGAGGCCACAAGTTTCACACTTAGATTGACCCATTCTAATACTATATAAAATATCCATTCGAATCCGTAACAATCTTGAATCCTTTTCACCTAAAAGTCTAAACTATCAAATAATGGTACTCAATTCTCTTATAAATCAAAATTTCTTCTTCAACCCAGATAATGTGGGATTCAACTCTCAACAAATGTGGCTCTATTACGTTGGGATACTGTAATGTGGCTCCTGAGGTGGACTTGAAGCTCGTAACTTGAACTGTCTCCCCCAGTTGGCCTGTCATGGGGTGGAATAATGCACTTATTCAGGATATCAGTCATATTGCTGGTCGCGATTGGAGGGTGGTGATCCAACATATTTATAGGGAAGACAATTCATGTACAAATTAGTTTAGTTAACTTTGCCCTATCGTTTCCTCTTAATGTTCATAAACTAAGGTAGTGTACATAAGGGATCGGTTTGCTTCTATTCAATGATATTATTAGGGTTATCATGCTTCATCTTTGTATTATTTAATTTCTTCCTGAACCATACCGAAACAAAATTGTTAAGAATTGAGCTGAATCCCCATTGGTCAAAAGAAACATTAGAGAGCACGATTCTCCCAGCTCAGTGACGCAACGACTCTCACCACCCGGTGACGCAATACCCACTCCTTCGACCATTTCCTTTTCTGCATCTATTCGTTCTCCCCTTGCATTCCTCATTCTCTTTCTCTCATCTCTCTCTTTCTCTCTCTCTCTCTCTAAAACCTCCATTACAGACGACTTCCATAACCGACCAGCAGCTCAACTAGGAAGCTCAGCTCAGGCTTCTGATTCAGCTGTCTTGATAGTTCTCAATATTATACAGTAATACAAATTTAGCTCTATTACGTATTACTATGTACCCTTCTTCCTCGTCTTCCTCTTCCCACAAGTCCATGCCCTCCTCCTCCTCCTCCTCCAGCGCCCTCTTCCGGTACGGTTCCGCCCCCGGCTCCGTCCTCACTAACGCCGTCGACTCCGTCTTCGTCGCCCACCGCGACTTCGCCTCCGTCCTGGGCGCCGCCTCCTCCTCCTCTCACCCCCGCCCACCCCCGCCGCACCACCATAGGCCGCAGCAGCACGCGCCGTCCCTCCTCGGCCAGTACTTCTCCTCGGACACGTCCTCTGTGACCTCCCAGTCTACCTGCAAGGTCAACGCCTCCAAGGACGCGGCCAAGGATGGAGGCGGCAGCCGGCTCCAACGGTCATTCGGCTTCAGTGAGCTGACTGGGGGCGGCGGTGGATCTTCGAGTTCGACGCCTCTGGTGAAGCAAAAGAGCTCGCCAGCGGGTTTCCTCGGCTACCTCGCGGATGGAAACGGTAAGTGGGTACTCGAATTTTCCCTCAGTTCTTAATCGTTGACTGAATTAAATTGAATTTTCATTTTAATCCACCATTCTTAAATATTTTAGCTGGTAAATAGGTGATTCTTGCTAATTTCCAAATTCATTTTACGTATTCAGAATATTTATTTCATGGGTTTTCTTTTTCTTGGAAAATAGGAAACCAAAAATTAGAAATTTTATCCTTTTCCCTTTGATTTTCTCATCCCACCTATTTTTTCTCCCATCTTCGAAAGAAATTCTATACTTCGACATCAAAAATGTTGTTTTTGGTTGTGGGACTTAATTTTCCCTTAAAAAATTGTCAAATTTGAATAGTTTAAATTAAAAATTCATAATTATACAATACTTTTTTAATAATAAATTGACCCGACTTAATTAGATCAATTATTCGACAATACATATTAAAATAGTATTTTATCTCAATCATGTGATGGAAATCGATAAAATTATTTTATTTAATTAATCCATGCTCCTCGACAAAACTTTCATTCAAGTGCATGAAATTTGAGTGGGACTTAAGCAATCAAATTGACCAATGACCGACCGTTTGTGGTTTATGGTAACTTTTTTGATATATGATCCAGCAAAAGAAGAGAACTTTTTGATACATCTGTGTGAGTCTTAAAGAAAAGCTGCAGTGACATAATTAAACTTAGGCAACGTTAATTACATATCTCTTTGTTGACTCGGTTAATCAATATTTCTGAAAAATATATGTTGGCTCATAAGAGATGAAACACGTTTTCACTCAAGAGTTTAAGTTATTATATGATAACATATAATTATCTTATAAAGTAAGTTTTAATCTTTTAGTTCTCCGATATGTGATATAATAGTACCAGCACGTGACAGTCTTATATAGTGATATTAATAAATTAAATTCAAATATTTAAAATTTTTTTATAAAATAATAAAAAAGCAAACTTTTTCTATAAAAATTTATAAAAAAATTTTAAAATATATGAATTTTATTTATTGATATTATAATATAAATACTAACACGAGATAACAATCTTACAGAGGAGACATGCCGTTGATTAGAAAACCCGAGACAACCAACCAAATAGGGGGTTATGATTCAAATTTTGATGTTACACTAGTATTAAAAAAAAAAACAAAGTAATTTACCGGAAAAAAAGAACAACAAAGTAAAAAGAAAACAGGAATATTCTGTTATAGGTGGAGAACAAGTAAAATCAAGCTCAAAAATTTATTTATGACGAGAAATTTATTCTTCTCGTGTCCATAAACACTTTTCACAAGTTTATAAATTCAAATCAGTTCATATGCAAAGCACATGTGTGAGTGACATTACGAAGGGTTACATGCTCAAGAGCGATTCGAACCTCCGACCTCGTGAATTTCTACACGAGTCGTATACACGTCATATCGACTTGAAGCTCATAAAGTTATCAATTAAAGGTGGTCTGCTTGCTCGAAATCTCCCGTCTGAAGAGAAAAAAAATTTCAGATTCAAAATAAAATTTGGATTATTCTAAAGCCTTTTACTCTTGAAGGGAGTAATGATTGTTCTCTGCTGAACAAAGGGCTCTCCGGTCCTCTTCAATTTTACAGCTGTGTTCAGCTTCATGTAATATTGAGAATATTCATGTAAAATCCGAGCTTTACTCTATGGATTGTGTAGTTTGATTGCTAATTTTCTCGTAATTATTTGATATTAAATGATTTAAAACTTTACTGTCATGGTTAATAAAACTCTCATTTAAAATACGCGAAATTCTTGAATTCCTTTTCAAATATATCATTCACTTCTCAGAAAATATAATGTACTGCTACCCAAGTACGGCATTATCATATTTTAATCTATACTACAGTAAAAATTTTATTACAATTCAAACTTCTATTATAATATTAATATTCTTCGTAATATAATAATTCTCCAACCAAACGCTACTCTAGAAATAGCGGGACAGTGTTGCATATTATTTGGTCCTCTCATTCGGATTAATAATCAATAAAAAAAATTTTATATCCTTTTTAGGAAATAATGGTCAAAGTCCCATCGCATTAAAATAAAATTAAGCAATAAAATATCGGGGGCACGTTGATTCTAATAAAATCACTGAATAATAGTAATTTGAGCCCCTTCAGATAGGAGTTAAGACAATGAATATGAAGAGGAAACGAGTAGGCATAGCTAGCCAACCAATTTGCGCAACTAACATTTTTATATCATAAATAACTGATATTAATATATATATATCTATATATATATATATATAAAAGACATAGAGAGAGAAGCTGATTTGAGAAACCACTGGCACAAGTTGGTATTAATTCAAGTGTAAAGCTATGGAGGCAAGGGATTCTTGGGTTTTTGGATCTCCTTGAACATGAGTTTGCCTCTTTTTTTAATGCGAAAAGGAGGTACATGAGTGTAGAAGAAAAGAGAAGGAATAAGGAATAAAAGATTACAGAAAGTCCTATTAATAGGGATTGAATTCGAGAATTTTTTGTCCCGTTCGAGAGTGATACCAATACATCAAGTTTAATTTCTAAAAATATACATAAAATGATGATGGCACTTGCATGGTTTGTGCTATAAATATATATAAAATGATTCTTTGGTTCATTGATTTTTTTTTTTTTTGCTTATAATACTTGTTGAATGAATCAAAGTATAATATTGCAAGTTGCTGGTGTGGGGATGGAGTGGGTTCCATCTGTTATATTGCTTTATGTGCATTGGCTGGACATTCTTTTGGTCAATGTCCCGGAATCAATGCTGTGTTTGGTATCCTGAATTTAGTCCGTGTTTTCTTTCTTTATTTTCAGAAAGTGGGAGAAAAGGGACAGGGCCTTGAGCATGTTTCTTATTTTGTGCACCTATCTGATATCTAAAAATATAATAACATGCTAATTCAACTTTGAATTAGGTCTGATCGGTAAATTAGAGGGTAAAATTCTCTCAATAATCGAATTTTTTCAATATAAGATTTGTATCTAAGAACTGTCAAATCGTCTCAACTAATATTTTGTCCCTGGATACTTGATTAAGGATTTTTTAACTAATGTTGTCTCAGCTGTTTTACGGCAGACCTTGCCTCGAGCCAATTCGCATCCGAAACCGGTTCGGTCAAAACCGGTCTAGAGCCTGGAGGGAGTCAGTTTTAGGCTAATTCCTCCTTGGATGGAACTGTTACTGTTCAAAAACCGGCGGTTCTAGTTTCAAACCATTTCCTTTTAAAAATAGATAAAAAAATAAATTGTAAATACCAAAAAAGTTAAATTACTCATTAATAAGAACTGTATAATAACTAGTTTTTGAAATTTTTGATAAGAAAACTTTATATTTGAGATATAATTTACTAATTTTTTTTTATTTTTGTGAAACTAGCCGAAACCCTAAACCTGAACCGGAATAAGCAATTCTTGAACTGTGGCCAACCCTACTTTTACATGAAAAAAGTGCATTTCGGCTCGGTGATGTGATGAAGATGACCCAGTAAAATTCTTTGAATAATATAAACTGACCATGCATTATTGACCTGCTAACAAGGATAACGACTTTGTCCTCACACCTGCACACTCAAAGCACGTCCCAATTTGTCAATTTGAGAACGGGGTGTTGTCTGGTGCAAAATCAAACTATGAAATATGTATATTCCGTATAAATGATTCAAAATGCTGCTGTGATTCATCTGAATGTGGATCCAGTCTACAAAACAGTAACAATTCTGGGACAATTCCATTGCAGCTTTCTCCCTCGCCAGAGGGAGCGGAAGCTCAGATGGTGGGCATGGAGCATCAAGGCTGAAGTCTCAGCTGAGCTTCACCAGACAAGATTCCCTTTCCCGGATCTCCGAAACGAGCGAAGATCTGACCAATCGAGTCAGTCAAGAGAACGGCCACATGAACAGATCCCATTCTTATACCACTACAAGTTTCGGGTTAGACTCTTGGGAGAACACCGGTTCCATCATTTTCTCAGCACCACCAGCCAAGCGGGTTAAGAACATCGACGCAGATATTTACAGCTTCCACCCTTTGGAAACTCAGGTATCCCAATGTCTCTTGAGTTCTATTTGGACAAATAAAGTTGCAGGTTCATTTATATTTCATGACAAAATTTCGATTCTACTAGTAAGTATGAACATCGCAGCAGTTTTTTCTAGAAATCTTTTTTCTACTACTTGATAAATTTAAATGGGTATTTATTTCAGTTTAGCTTTCCACAGACAACTCTCGAGATGGCCACGATAGAGAAGCTGTTTCATATCCCTGAAGACTCCGTGCCGTGCAAAATTCGAGCCAAGCGTGGCTTTGCAACTCATCCAAGGAGTATCGCCGAAAGGGTACATATAATTATCAAGAAAAAACTTCGTTTTGTTTGGTTTAAAGCATGAAAGTTTTAAATCCACCATCTTACAATCATCAACACTTACATATATAGCAGAATCTCTGTAATGTTTATTAAAAAAGAAACCATAAGCCTAATTTCCTATGCGTTTAAATTCACACATTAGTTCTGAATAGATGTAAAACAGAAGATTCAAGATTTCAGGAGTCGATGATGATGTTAAATCTTTGAGCTGAAATATGAAGGGTTCTCCAATAGGAGAAAGTCTTGTATGTAACGGGTATAAAGGTTTTATTAAAAAATCCTAAAAATAACTGAATCATATTAACTCGTGATATCACGCTAGCACTGTCACGTAATGCACTCGTTACACACGACTCTCTCCTTCAATAGGCAATGGATCATAAGTTACAAGGTTTTACAGTCTTGAAAACGATGGATTAAATTTACTATTGTCCTCAGAGTCGTAATTGCTGCATTTTTGTTCTACAAAAACACACATCCCCCTGAAGAGCTCAAATGGCTGCGAAGATGAAAATAGGTTCATGTAGTAACATCTTAAAAATGGATGAAATGATGCTCTAACCAGTGTTATTAGTGAATCATGTTATGTTTATGAATTATTATGATAGTCCTGGGATACTTCTTTCAAGCTAATCACTTGGGATTATTTTTCCATAGTACATATGAAATGCATTCTTTCGACTGTAAATGCTACCTAATTGTAGTTCTTGATTTGCATTTACCAGGAAAGGAGGACTAGAATAAGTGGCAGGCTGAAGAAACTACAGGAACTTGTCCCTAACATGGATAAGGTAAATCATGCTTGCAAATGCTTTCTTCCTTATGCAAACGTGCCGCTCTAATATTTCTCTAAACCTGCAAAGATCCTTCAAATCATGCAGCAAGTGGATCAAATCTTGAAATATAAGGGAATTGGGGTTCCACTACCTGTAAGCTTAGAATGGCAGGTGGACATGAACCCAAATTTCTTATATGACATTAGAACCGTGTGGGCTCACACTGTGCCAAGTCTGACTACGGAAGAAAAATGGACAACCGCGTTTAGTTGTTGAAACCCCGAGCGTGAACATGTGTTTAGTAAAAATATTACGAAAGAGAGTACTACTTGTATTAGTTATTGATGCAATGATGAAAGAGAAAGCCACCTTGTGATCATTTGTTCCTAAATATGACCTGAATCTCTTGTAGATATGGTAAAAATTTTGCAATAACCATGGTTTCCTTGTACTTAGTGTTGTTGATCATGGGAAACCTTGCAACAATCTTTCTTGTGCAGCAAACGAGCTACTCCGACATGCTGGATCTGGCAGTGCAGCATATAAAAACACTTCAAACTCAAGTTCAGGTGTGCATTACTGCAAATTAGATCTATATTTCAATGCTTCTGTTATGGCTGCACAGATCTTAGTTGAACTGGTTCATCTACCTTTCACGTTTCAATCTTCACATGTGTTTATCGCTTCCGCAGAAGCTTCGACAGGAGCTAGAAAACTGCACATGTGGATGCAGACGGAGCTCCTAGCGTTGCCCTTGTCACAAAATACTTCTGGACAGTTTTGAAGTAGGAGTCCCAGAGGCGATGTTTTTTTGTGTAACCTTGCAAGCCTGCAAATTTTGTTTTGGTTATGCAGTCTTTGGTTTTTCCTGAATTAGTCATGACAATGCAGGACAGTGCTAGCTTAGTGTATATATCTGAAAGCCGATATGAGCATTTTGGCAGTTGTTGGGGGTAGGGAAAGCTGAGCTAATCTTAATGTAAGAATGCACTTAAGAGAACGGAGGGTTGGGTTTTGCTTTGTCGAGCTTTCTCGTGATATTCTCCTGTCATGGTTAAGTTTGAATATTAAATTTATGCGCCCCTTTTGTACACTTCTTGATAGTATTATTTGATTTTATCTGCCCCCATCTACCAGGGACACCAAGGTCGTAAAATTCGAGTTGTCGGACCCAAACATCCAGCATAAACTACTCATGCAGTAGCTTGCTAGAACATATCCAAGCTCGATGCTACGCTTGATTTTTTACAATTTACATGATCCTGAAGCTTCTTGTAGGAAGTTAATCTAGCTTGTGTCTGGGATTTCATTGCGTTATTCACAAATGTCAGTTCTGCTAACCTCTGTAACTTTGCCCGCAGGGGAAATCTCTACGGGGAAAAATTGGAGCGCTGAATAGTCAACTATTCTTTCTAATTGGGGGTGGACAGTTATATGCTACGAAATTGGATTCATCAAGAAATATACGACCATCTTTCACTGCATAATATTCAAATTTTTGTATTTGACCGTAAATATATCAGATGAACTGAGTAGCCCGCGCTCGGCACGGATTATGCCAGCATATTACCACAAAAAAGGCCACGTGTATCTCAGAAAAACCGACACCCCAAGTCAGGCCCAAAGAGCATGCTTGGCGGTCACATGTAAAAGGTTTATTCCTATATTATGGCAAAACATTCTTCGCATGTAGGAATGTTACGAGGCTTGCCGTGGCTCAGGCAAAGTTAGCTAAAGCCAGGGCAGCGATGCATACGACCATGACAGCCCAGAGAACAAAGTAGTAGCCGTTCCTCCAGAGTCGCAATCCTAAGGCAACCGTGCAGCAGACAGAATGAATGCACAGGAATATAGGGTGGGAGCTGGGCTCATGTTCGAGCATCATGCCCACAACCTCCGACACGAATAGACATGTCCGTTCAACCGTGCACGGGTTCCCAGACAAAGGCAGACACACCGTTATGGTCAGCGTCAAGAATTTTGCCCCGAGACTGAGGTTACGCATGAACTCGATGGCCCTAATTGGTCGAGCGATCCCACGAAACCTAACGAAATATTGAAAAAAAAAAAAGGTGAATGCACAGGCAGCAGATAAGATAAGCAGCACCACAGAGCAAAGTGAAGAGTGACAATAGATATAAAAAAGGATGGTGCCACGAAGCAGAGATTTCATACTCCATTTCTTTTATTAATCGCTTGCTCCGACTCCACGCAGCAACTGAATATCTGTGTGGGTTATATAAGATCAGCCAAGGGAAGCGACGGCTTTCGCTCTCCAGGGTCCGGGTTGACTCCGAGGAAGCTACCGCCAAATTCCCCCTCCAGCCACGGGCACCGCCAAGTTCCCCTTCCATTACCGGTGGTATGAAAGAGTCAAAAGACTTTCTCCAGTCCATCAGTGGAAGTTTATACTAAATAATTATAAATATTTTAAATTAACTTTTTTTTTAGTTCTATCTGTCTATATTAGGATTACATCTGACATAGTATTTGTTAAATTTTTTTAATAGATCGGGTCGAAACAGAGCAATTCAAGATGAGCTAACTCGCGGCAGGTTACACATATCACGCTGGGTCACAGTGTGAACAAGGTTCTGACCTTAAAAGCGGCCACTTATTTATCTTTTTTTGGGTCCAGGAAGATTAAATATTCAATATGTATTTGCTCATTCGGTGTAAATGTGCAGTAGCCAATTAAGATTGGCTCTTACATATTTATATAGATAAATAACATACAGTAGATATGATCTTATTGCAGGGATGATTTCAAAACATTGCTTTCTGTTTCTTGTGGGTCACGTATATATCGACCATGTCATGTGACACAGTTGCAAATTAATAGATATTTAATACATTTATGCTAACAATCTCATATATCAATAAAAATAAGGCAGTTCCATAAAATAAGAAAATTTCTAAAAATTAGAGAAAACTAAGAAATATTATACAAATTTACATAGTTTTTTTTTTTTAAATTTCATAATTTTTTATTTTTAATTTTTTTGGTGGTTAGCTTTATTTTTAAATTTTTGCCGTTTAATTGAAGCTTTTCGGAATTTTCCTTAAATTTCTAATTTTTGAAACATTTTTAGTTTTTATTTTTTCTTAATTTTTATCTTTGATAATTTCATGTAATTTTAACAATTTTTTAAAAATTATTCTATAATATTTTAGATCTTTTCATAATTCTCTCTAATTTTCATAAACTTTCCCATTTTAAATAATTTTTTGTTATTTTTAATGATTTATTGACGTGGCGGCCATATGGATTTCCACATGTCCTATACATTCCACCTAAAAATGTCGCATATGCACTTAATTAAGAAAATGAACAATGTTATGATAGAAAATCGACGAGCAAAAGAACGGGAAAATGGAGTAAATCTTATGATTTTCTAAATTTAAAATAATTAAGTGATGATTCACAAAATTTGGGGAAATCGCAATATTTTTTTAGATGATTTCTCCAAAAAAAAAAAATTAACGATGCAAGTATCCACATTGCACGTCCGCGGTCTTCGTAAGTATTTACTATCCTCTTAGGAAGATGCCAGGAAGTTTCCAGCGTTTAATTAACAAGCAAATCCTTTCAACTGCGTATCGTCGTGAACCCATGGGGTAGTCCAATTGACCAAGACACGCTGAGTTCTCTATCATTCTTCTGCTGGGTCGCTATCACACTTCTTCTACGGGGTCCCTATCATTCTTCCACTTGGTCCCTATCATGCTTTTCCTACGGGCTCCCTATCATTCTTCTACCGGCCCACCCAGAAGAAGATATGGTATGGGAATTAAAGTAAATTAGTTGAGGTGGTATAGCATATCTTCCCTTTAAATAGGATCTCGAGTTTGAGATTTTTGAATGGAGATAACTAACCTTAGGACAGTTTTACATGATAGTGGGTTCATCCATCTCGAACTGAAGTAGTTTGGATCCGTTGGACTTTTAGAAATCAATGTTACAGGTCGAAATATTATGCATTAATAGTTTATCCCCTTATTCCTAAGTATCGTATTACAAATGTCGGGTTCTCGAACTCAGGAGATATATGGTCATGTGCCATAATGCGTGAATTTTCTGATAGTCGGAAAAATTTTCCTTTTTTTTTTAACTTCATATCTCGAAAAAGTGAAAATGTGAATTTCTAATTAACTTACTAGTTCGTGATCGATCATGCTATATCAAGTTCCCTCCTAATTTTATTTTTAATCAGATCAGTGGCTCATCATTAGACACCGTTTAACCCTTTCTATGATTCATGAGTAGATTACTGCATTACGTGTTTGTTACGATGACTTTGATAAGGTAGCATTGTTGTCTCCCCAAAAGAAACTCTAAAATTATTCCTGAAAGGCGATTTTCGAGAGAAAATGGGAGTCACTGTGTCGATGATATCTCCCATTGGTCGAGGTATTAGCTCTTCTGAGCCATTCCAGGCTCGATTAACGTGCGTGGCTGCTGCCAGATCGGTCCATCTGATGCCCTGTGTTACCATCTCGTGGAAATTTTCCCAGAGATTACGTTTGATATTGCATAGGCATTTTAGTAGTTTTATTTTAATCGCTTTGCATTTATACTGCCGGGGAACAAAGCAGGTAACTTCACAGATTGGAGATCCTGTTTGGACTTGTTGCTTGCTTTCAAGGCTGCAAAACTTCATGGAAATCTCTCTAAGGGGGCGGGGCCCTCGTCTCCGTGAGTGATTTCATAAACTGTTAATGCTGAAGTCATATAACAAGCCATTAAGAAAAGAAATTTAGGAGGAAAATTAAAGTAGCACTATTTGGGAAAAATTTGTAAAACTAGCACAAATTTACAAATGGTTGCAAAAGTAGCACCAATTTTAAAAACTTTTTCCAAAAATCTCACAATACCCTCCACACCCCTTAACCCTAATTTTCCCTTCCTCCTTCCTTCTCCCTCCTCCATTCTGCCACTTCGTATGCCATTCATCTTCATTCTCTTCCTTCCTTCTCTCTTTCAAGTAGCCATATCTAGAGCTCGAGTCAGCCCCCGAGCCCTCGAGCACTCGAGCTCGCTCCCGAGCAGCCAAGCCCTTGCTTGGAGTCCTCGAGGTCAACCGCCTGAGCCTTCCCCCTAGTAGTCGAGCCCTCCCTCGCTCCCTAGTCGAGCACT
Source organism: Lagerstroemia speciosa (assembly GCA_037672795.1). Classification (NCBI taxonomy): domain Eukaryota; kingdom Viridiplantae; phylum Streptophyta; class Magnoliopsida; order Myrtales; family Lythraceae; genus Lagerstroemia; species Lagerstroemia speciosa. The sequence goes on along the minus strand of CM075301.1, from coordinate 6,414,229 downwards.
TGAGCCCGAGCCCGAGCCCGTCCTCGAGCTACTGCCGGAGCTCTCGAGCCTGAGCCCGCCCCCGAGCTACTGCTTGGAGCCCTCGAGCCTGAGCACCCTAGCCCGAGCGCCAGAGCCAAGCCTCCGAGCTAAGCCCCTGAGCCAAGCTGCTACCCCGAGGACCCGATCTGCTGCCCGGAGCCCCTGATCTGCTGCCCCAAGGCCCCGATCTGGTGATCCGAGCCTCCGATCTGCTGCTCGGAGGCCCGAGCCGAGCAGGTCACCCCCCACCTTCATCTGCAATGGTTCCATTGCCCCAAGCCCTGAGCCCGAGGTTCCCATTTGTCTCAGTTCATTTACTAACCCAAATCATTATAACTAATGTAGTTATGTATTTGTTGGGATATTAATATATTTTGTTGGGATTATATTTATGTATTTGTTGGGATATTAATGTATTTTGTTGGAAAATTTATCATACTTAACGATGTTACGAAGAGATGAATGGGTCATGAAGACCAATGGCTTAGTTAGATTTCATGACAAACTCCATTTTCCTTCTCAGTTAAATAGGTCTCGATAAGGTATAAATAGGTCCCGATAAGAGGAAAATAAGTCATGATATGAGGAAAATAAGTCCCGATAAGAGAAAAATAGATCCCGAAGAACAATGTCTTAGATTTTATGACAAATTATATTTTCCTTCTCAGTTAAATAGGTCGCGATAAGAGGAAAATAGGTCCCGATAAGAGAAAAGTAGGTCCTGAAGAATAATGCATTAGTCAGATTTCATGACAAACTCTATTTTCCTTCTAAGTTAAATAGGTCCCGATAAGGTAGAAATAGGTCCCGATAAGAGAAAAATAGGCCCAAAGAACAATGCGTTAGTCAGATTTCATGACAAACTCTATTCTCCTTCTCAGTTAAATAGGTCCCTATAAGATTGAAATAGGTCCCAATAAGAGGAAAATAGGTCCCAAAGAATAATGCATTAGTCAGATTTCATGACAAACTCTATTTTCCTTCTCAGTTAAATAGGTTCCGATAAGGTAGAAATAGGTCCCGATAAGAGAAAAATAGGCCCAGGCGTTAGTCAGATTTCATGACAAACTCTATTCTCTTTCTCAATTAAATAGGTCCCGATAAGATTGAAATAGGTCCCGATAAGAGGAAAATAGGTCCCAAAGAACAATGCGTTAGTCAAATTTCATGATACACTAATGGGTCCTGATAAGAGAAAAATAGGTCCCGAAGAACAGTGTCATAGTCAGATTTTATTAAAAACATTGAAATACATTGACTATAGGTTGGCTTGGCACGGGGGGAGGGAGGAGTAGCAACTTGCTCTGGTAGCTCGGCACATTGGCTCGGCAGCTCAAGGTTGGCTCAAGTAGCTCGATAGCTCGGAGTTGGCTCGGGCAGCTTGTTGACAGCTCGAGGTTGGCTCAGGTAGCTCGTCGGCAGCTCGGGGTTGGCTCGGGCAACTCGTCGACAGCTCGAGGTTGGCTAGGGCAGCTCGGCAAGGGTTGGCTCGGTGCCGGGAGAGAGCTCGGTGTGACTCGGTTCGGTGCTCTGTGTTGGGAGAGAGGGAGAGAAACTTTTTGGAGGGAAAATAAAGAGGGAAAAGAGGAAAAGGACAAATAAGGGGATAAACATGACAATTACCATAATTTGGTGCTATTTCTCTAACTTGTTAGAACTTGGTGCTATTTTTGTAACTTGGGTGGAGAGTGGTGCCACTTTTCACCTTTAACACAAGAAATTTTAGACCGGATAAATAATAAAAAGAAATATATTTATAAGAAAGTGAGTGCCACCAACCTATTAATTTAAACTATTTGGATGGATATGAGTTTGAGACTCTTATAAGCCTAGTGAAAATTTTTGAGTCCAAGGCTCCTATAGGCTTGATGGAAATTTTTCCTGATATCATAGCTAGCTGTGTGAGGTTAGATCACGTCAGATTTAAGTGTGGAACTCGTGTTGCAATAAGGCCGAGACTGAGAGAAAAATGTTGGTTGGTGGTCGAGTGTCCCCCTTGTCTGAGTTCAGAAGAAATAATATGTAGGTATCATCAACCTACCAACTTAACTTCTTGAGTTGGATATGGGCAAAAAACTATTATAAGCCAGGTGAAAATTTTACACAAGTGATCGAAAACTTGTTCATGTTTCATTTCCCAAATTTTCCCTTCTGCATAGTTGTGGTAATGCTCTTATTGAGATAATTTTACTTTTTTAATGGACCAATCATGATATGGTCCATGCCTAGTTAGTTCTTAGGCTTTTTGTAGCCTGAATTTGTCACTCCTATTATTATCCATGGCTGTAGTGTTGTTAAATAGGCTGGTTCGGATCGGAACCTGCTCGTGTGAATCGTGAACCGGACCGGACCGGTCACGAACGTAACCAACCCGCCCCCTACGGATTGAGGCATGGTTACGGGTTGGGCCGACAAAATTGGCCGGTTGAACCGGAATCGGACCGGCACATTGTCGACCCGGAACTGGACCGGAACCTTGACCTTGAACAGTAAAAGGCTAGTGGGCCCTCTATCGTACTCGGTACTTTCGTTGGGTAGATCCTTTTTGCCGAAATGTAATACTATTAATTTACCATGCCTGTAGGAATGGTGCTTTCGGACCTTCAACATGCCCCCCCCAACTCACAGCAAGCAGACATCTCCCCTTTTATTGATTATTTAATATATATTATATTTAACATACTATGAATACCCAACATATCTACCAATGAATGATTTTTTAAATTGAAATGTTTATATTTTTTAATTTTATTTACAAATAAATAATTCAAGTTTATTTGAAAATGCTAAAAATCTAACATTCTTTAATAAAATTAGTTATATAATATAGAACGTAAAAATGTAAATAAAATATGATTAGTCTAATTGATTAAGATTCTTGAATTTCAAGTAAAAGACATGGGTTCAAATCATAATAATGAAAATTTTCATTTTATTTTAAAATTGTACATAAAATCATAAAAAATACCCTAAAATTTTTTTAAAAATCTGACCCGTTTACCACGGCCCGGACCGGACCGTTTGCTTCCCAGTCTGGGTCGGGCCCATCTCAGCCGGTTCATGAACCGACTCGGCCTGGACCGGAACATGCTCGGCTAACAACACTACATGGTTGTTTTCCCTGTCCTTGAGAAATCTATGCTGCGCCATATCATAAATTTTTTTTCCTTTGTTCATCCTCGAGGTAAATATCTATGTTGTCTTTGCGATAGATCTCGCACTTTCTTTTCATTACCACCTGAAAATCCAGCATGTCTGCTCTATTGCTCATCAGATTATTCCCAAGCTGGATGCTTTCTAATTTATCGAATGTCTTAAGCCTGTTCTAATTTGCACCTACACTTGGTTTCTCAACACCCGTCCTTACACAACAAAGTGTCTATACTTGGCACTGCTTTTAAATACTCCCTGTCAACAATTGACCTCGAGTCCAATATATTTATTGTACTGTACTCGGTGTTGGGAAAGCGGGAGTCCGATTAATTGATAACACAATGACTAAAATATTTTCCTTCAAATGCAATCGAGATATGATCGAATAATGAAAGTAACAATCAAAATAGATACTGAAAGTTTTACGTGGAAATCCTACGTGGGGAAAAATCACGGCACCGAATCAGATCAACTTTCTGCTATATGAACGTAGATTACACCGTTTTTCATCAAAAGATTAATCCTGGATAAAAATCCCCAATTCAAGAACCACTCCCTTGGATCACCAAAATTTATCAGCCCAAAAAATTGTTTCACTATCCTATTGAAAACAACGCTTAGAGATTTCTGATTCTAATTTTCACCATTTAAAATTTTTGTCCCGATCAATGTTTGTTTACTCGTTCATTCAAGGTTTGATCTCACACTACTCGCCTTGAAAAACTGCTTTGTTCTTCCATTGTTTTGCTGAAAGAATTTACTATGATTTTCCTTTGATCGCACACCATCTTCTGTCACTTGTCCATTGTCTTTTGGCCATCACTCGCTACTGTATGTTATGGTTGTCACAACAGCCCTAATTGTTATCATTTTATACGTTTTCAATTGGATTAAAAACCTCAAAGATGATAATCTACATGCTACTCTTAAAATATTAATTAAAGCCCAAATTAACCGACTTGAATTAATCGAGCTCAATTCATTTTCCAAATCGGAGAGATAACTCAACATTTTGATGAGGAAGACAACTAACTTGAGTTGAGTATTTTGCTTCTGGTCCCCGGATTTTTCGAAGTTTGATGCGGCCCTATTGCAAGCCTATGTTTGACATAGTGTACACGTAATGCTCAAATACCAACCAAGAGGGGTTGGGCCGAGTGGTAAGCAGCTCGGTGCCGCTTAAGGAGGTCTCAGGTTCGAGACCTCACGTACGCAGACACCCCTCTTGGGAGCCTCACCCGCCATTGCCAGGCGTGCGACCCGGGGCGACCAACGGATTAGTCAAGTATGGTTGGCTGAAAGATGTCATCTCACCGCTGGTGGGGCCTGCTTGGATACCGTGGCTGGCGACCAAAAAAAATGCTCAAATACCATTTACAAGTCACGAGCTACAATTTCCGGAAATGCATTCTCCTTTTGAAGAATGTAATTGTTTTTTCACAGTGACCGCCAAATTCACCTATGGATGGATTTGGATGCCATGCCATGCATGCTTATTTACTGATGTGACTAATCACTTGACATTTTTATTGAAATAGTATATATAATTTGTAAAAAACATATAAAATGATAGAAAATTAGACAAAAATTTAAAATTTAACAAAAAGTATATGAAATATTTTTAAAAATTTAGAAAATCATACAATAATTTGTAAAAAAAATAAAAACTTTTAAAAATTTAAATTTTTGTATACTTAAAAAAACAATTAAATACATAAAAAATTAAAAGTTGATAAAATTGGTCATAAATTTCTCCAATAACTGAATGGCACACGTCATAATTAGGTTTATCTAGGTAGAGAAGACTATTGTAAAAATAAAAGTTTTTCTTCGAAAGCCGTGAAATGACAAGAAAATTTAGAATAAGCTAATTTTTTGTTTTTATTTATTTTAATTGTAATAGAGATAACGATTGTGTCAATCAGGAAATGAATTAACTGTGATTCTTTCCATGTTTACCATGGGCTATTCTTGTATAGAATAATTTGTATCCATACTTAGATTCAACTGTACTTTGTATATTAACATAGAATCACTCAAATAATATAGAAGACAATTACCCAAATTCAGTCTCAGCTCTACGAATTGATTATCAAATTTTATAAGAAAATTTAAATTTCAAAAAGTTTTTAAGATTTTTCATTAATTTTTACATTTTTTTTAAATTCTTTAAATATTTTGTATACTTTTGTTTATTTTATTTTTTTTTCATTTTTTATTTTTAAAAATTTTAAATTTATTATATATTTTTTTAAACCTTTATATTCTTTTTCAATGAAAAATATTAAATGGTCTGTCACATCAGCAAATAAGCACGGGTGGCATCTACATTAGCTACTAATGACATTAAATGAAATTTAACAAATATATCGGAGAAATAATTTTGAAACTATTTATACAAGTTAAGTACAAATTTATTTTTATATGAATTGAAATTTTTTTCAAAACTTTTTGTGCCGTTGGTGCAATTTTCTCGTGTTATTCAGAACATTCATATGTAGGTGTAACCCATAATGTCTCCATCTTGATGCTATTCCACAACTGATTAGCCTGACATTCTCTGTCATATTAACGTTAATCTATCCGAGGAGAAAGTTTTTAGTAGAGCGGTCATACCACGTCAGCATCGTTTACGTGGTATATCCGTCCAACAAGAATTCACTATTTATATATTATTTCCAATTAGAGTTCACCATTTATTAGATTTTTTAAATATTTTTTACTATTTATATATTATTTTCAATTAGAATTCACCACTTATTTAAGGTTTTTAATATATTTTTAAAAAATTTTAGGATTTAATAACTATAATTGTATAATTATTGATTGTATGTCAAGTTGTATTTAGGCGGATATACCACGTAAGCGACGCTGACGTGGTATGACTGTTCCACTGAAGACTTTCTCCTATCCGAGCCCGAGGGAATCAGAAGTTTTCAACGCGTTGGAGGAGTGATTAAATGCTCGCGGTAGCAAAATAAACTGAACATTAAATTATCTAGTGAGCCAAGAGGTTTTTGTTCATTTCCGTGGATATGCCAAGCACTGGAAAGAAGACTGCCATTTTCTTTGAGGCTAAATTCTCTGTCGCGGGGGGTCGAGTGGAGAAATCGTCAGCTGAACCGAACTCGTAGATCGCGTGTTCGGTTGAGAAATAATTATTTGACACGTTAGTAAATGGTTAAAAGTGAATATTATTAATGAATGTATATATATGTTTACCGTTTCTTACAAGTGAGTCTTAAATATTTCAAAATGGTAAATCAAGTTTTATATATTATCTGCAGTTACAAGATCGAGTCATTTCGTTATCTACCATTACTTTAAATTGATATGACATTGACACGTAGATATCAGTATGTTATATCAAGTTTTAACACTAATGTTGACAATTTTCATTTGATATGTGCACGATGCAAGGTAAAAGAGTAATTGCATTGTTTTGGAATAAAAATAATATTTCTAAATTCATGTGTACATATCAGTTAAAATCATCCATGTCAGTGTTCAAATTTGACACATCAAACTGATCAGTATGTGTCGGTACTACATTCGCTTAAAGTAATGGTAGATGATAGAAATGATTCAATATTGTAATGGCCGATAACATATGACTTGATTTGTCACTTTGAAATATTTACAACTCACTTACAAGAAATAATAAACATATATGACTCCTGAAAACTTTTTCTAAAAAATAATGTGATACTTTTAACATATCAAATAACTTATGACCAAGTTCACGGATGACAATGTGGCCAACTCAGCTCACATAAGAATCTGTCGGTCAAGGTTAATAATCCGAGAAAATTGGGAAGTGTCTCCCATGCCATGAAAAATATATAATAAACGAGAAAAAGAGGGTAGAAATTTGAAGAAAAATAGACATTGCAGGACAAAAAGCAACACCTTAGGTGTTTATTGAAATGAATAACTCAAAAGATTACTTTATTTATATACTCAGAAAAGTATATAACATAAGACAATAAAAAATAAAATATATTCTGGAAATATTAACTAAGGTAATTGATAATATCATCTTATTTTTATATATTGTATTCCTAATTAATAAAAAAAAATCCCTCATATTCCATCAAGATCAACATGTTCATCTTGTGCATAAGAAATATGTATCGAGAGACACTTGCATGTAATGATATTGTCACGTAAATATGTTTACATGGCGATATCAATCAATTAAATTATATCATTTTAAGGATTGCTTTTTATTTTTAGGTTATGTAAAAGGATATAATAATTATTTAATTTGACTGATTGGTGCGACACCATTACATACAAAAACTTTTTCCTTCGGTCGCCATGTGGTATGGCCATTACATATGAGTGTACACAGGTCTGGAACTAGTAGTAACCTACTAAATTTGTAGGTTTTATGTTGATTTTAATAAAATATCGCAAGTTCTGGGTAATAAATCAACGAATTAAACGATTAGAACCACATAAGATATCTGGAACCAGAACTGAAATGTGTAAACTTAATAGTGCATTTAATTTTAATCATTCATAACTTTCTCGTTTGAACTCCAATTCATAAAGTGATCAAACCGTTATATTCATGACTAGATAAACTTTCATTTGATATAATAATTATGCATATTTTATGAATTTTTCAAGTATAAAATATCATTATAACTTAAAATAAGTAATAAATAATACTTAAATACGTTGCAAATATATTTTCAATTTCATATATTTGATTATTATAATAATAATAATAATATTGTTATTATTATTATTATTATGAAAAATATCAAAATAATTCATATTATAAAAGTAAAAGAATAAATACTAAACAAGTTCTAATAAGGTACTAAGAACTTGTGTTATCTTATAGGTTCCAGGTATAGTACATGATGGCCCGAAGCTCCCTTGAGACCCAACAGTATGGTTCAAAGATTCAACAATCCGATTCCAAGATTTAAAAAATAATCTTATATAAGATAAGTAACGAATATCATGAAAATTATAATGTACCCGAACTTGGTTAGTTACACAGAATACTTTCTCTAATTGGAGAAGCGATTGGAGAGGCTCAAGGGCGGCTTAGAGCATTCGCTTTGTAAAAGAAATAATAGCGGTTATTTCTACTCCAAGCGTAATTTCTTTATTTTTTCAAATGTAATTATTATTTTTTTCTATCTCCTTTAATACAGGATAATATATATATATATAGAGAGAGAGACACACACACATGCTGTATGCCTCGTGGCGGATCGACTCACAAAAATGTAGCGTCGGAAACGATTTCCGGAAAACATGGGCCACTTAGGGACACAAATTTCCAAATTCTGGAACTTATTACAATTTATTTTTTTTAAATTGATCAATTTTTTTAGTTAAATTGATTATCTTAATTTCAATGATAAGGAGATTGGCAAGTTTTTCTTTACCTTTTGAGATTGGACTGGCCAGACTTATTTGTAAGAACATGTTTGACAGATACATTCCGACTGGATCATAATGAAATTCTGGTAGATTTCGAGTAAGACATCAACAAATTGGTCGGAACGGTTTCTTTTTACGCCAAAAAGGTACTAACAAAGAACCGGTATCATAACCTGTTACAAAGAAAATTATTTTGTATAGTTAATATTAATTATTTATAATTCTCTCATTTTAGATTCTAGTTCTCAAGATATTCCTCATTAATGAACCTTCATTTGACACGAATTGTGGATATTTGATGAGTTTATCATATTCAAAATATTATAATAATTTAGATGCTAGTAATAAAATTAATCAAATATGCTTAGAATTAAAGTATGATAAAATAACTATACTAATATAATTAAAAAATTTAAGAAAATATTCTAAACTCAATTTCTTGATAGTAATTAAATATATAAAAATATGTCGAAATCTGTATTAATAGAGGTAACGAAAAAAATTAATAAATTTAAATAAGGTATCCAAATACTGTAATATAATACAGCTTTCAGATATTTTCTAGTTCTTGAAGGTGACAAGGTAGTATTCGTATCCAGAACAAACGAACGATCCTATACAGGACAAGAGCTTAGTACCTTAAAAATACAGAATATTGGGACTCCACCAACCCAGATTTTACCTATTTTGTAATGGGAGCGGCCAAACTGACCTAAAAACAAAGTTGAAGGGAAAAAGGATATAGAAACAAAAGTTTGACGCCCAAATCTGGGGAGGAAAAAAAAAAAAAACCTAATACAAACGAAGCCGATGCCGAAGTTCGGTGAGTGGGTCCCGCCACTGCATTAATGCAGAACACAACCCATCAGCAGTCTGCCGTCCGCGCCAGCTCAATGTCTGGCGAACTCTCGGGTGTGTTCTTCTTATTTCTTCTGTGTTACCTATTTGTCTTCTTACCCCGATTTCGTAACATGGGTGATCTCTGGTTTCTGATGACTTAACCGTGCGACTGTAGATCTGTTATTGAAATGGTTGTGTCTCAGGTTTCTGGTCATATTTGTCATGTTGATGGACATTAGGAATATGAGTTGAAGGAATATGTCTTGGTTGGTTGATCTGAGAAACTTAATTGGATGTTGGCACAAGCTGCTGTTATGTCCATTTCCTCATCCCTGTCCTTTCCTCCTCCGTTTTTGGGATTTTGATTCATGATGTTCAATAGATCCAGAAACAGAAGTTGAAGATGGGTTGCTTATGATGGTCATTTTGTTCTTCGCTGCTTTCTCCTTTTCTCATTCTGGTTTACTGCATTTTGCTGTCAATAAATTTGGTTTGATTTCTGTCGGATGCTTTATGTAATGTTTCATCCCAATTTTAGTTTTATCTTTCCTTCTCGAGAGATGCAGATGCCAAGTAGCAACGTATTTAGATTGTAATCCTAGTTGAAATTTAAAAGTTAAAAATGTTTGTGCCAGTGAATCGTAGAAATTACTGCAGTGCACTCGTTTATCAGTTGACTAAATGTGCTCATCTTGTGAATTGGCTCTTCCTAGCTGTAAAGTACTAAATGCTATCTTTCAGGTCACTGTGTTCAACTTTACTATAGAGAAATTAAAATAAATAGTGAAGGAGCATATTTGTGTCACCAAATTTGTCATGTATCACGAGTCACGTCCACCGTCTCATTTTTACAGGAGCATCTAATGGCCCCTTTCACACGTCACTCAACCTCCTCTAATTATGATCCATTTCTGGCATGACTCTCTTATATATAATCCCTCTTTTTACTCTGATAGGCTTTGTATCTCATATCCAGACCGCCTCTCAGTAAACAATTTCCTTACTTTCATTTCTTCTTGTGACATGTGCTTCCTTTGTCAACTGGTTTCATTCTTCATCCTATCTTTGCTATTGTACCAGAAACCTGCCTGTTCTTCCTCATGTCATTATTTGTTGTTAAATGATAAAATTATTGACTGTCTCCATCAAGCAGGGTATATTGGCTATATGAGCATGATTTTCTTCCTATGAGTTTAGGCTGCATCATATGTATAATTTTATGTACATGGTTTACTGCTATTTGATGTATTTTCACTCTTGAAAAGAAAAATATGTGTGTGTTGCAAGTTGTTTCATCATCCGATTCCTGTATACTTATCTTTAATAGCATCTCCTGTGCGTTTGTCATAGTTGATGTGTTTCTGTCATGTTTTCTATCATGAATAGAGGATAATTCTGTGAGCAGTAATGTCAATGTGAGAAACATCTAATGTCTTAAGTTTTGATGGTCTAGAAGTAAAATTGGCATTGCCAGACCTGAAATGTCTATTCCTTGAAGGACTTTTAACAGTTTCTGATTGCATCTTTAGGGAAACTCCTTGGCTCCAAATTATTGAGTGTTTGCCTTGGTAATTTTTGGTAGTACGGTATGGAACAAAAAGGAATGGAATGGTATAAAATGGGAAAGATGGTGTCATCTTTAACACAAAGTAATGGAATGAGAATGAGAATTTAAAAATCAAATTTACCAATTATGCCCTTGATAGTTATTCGATAGGTTATGACAAGACCTGTATTAGAATGGGATGGGTCCTATCTAAGTCGGATCCGAGTCTTTCTTCTCCAACTCGTTCCGTTTTATAGTATTATATTATATTATTATATATCTTAAAATTAATTTATATAATATATATTTTAATATAATATGTACTTATTTTACAATGATTTATTATCTTATTGAATCAGATTATCCTTTTTTTGTTTGTTGAAATTATGTAAATTTTAGTATGTTATTTATATTATTATGAATATATGAATATATGAATTTGTTTTCTAATTGAAATTATATTTAGTATAATATTAAAAATTATTTTTTGCAAAGAGGGAAAGAATGGGGCGGGTCATTATTTTAATTATTATAAATTATATTATATAATATTATAAAGTGGGGCAGATGGAGGAAAGATCCAGTTATATATATTATATCATATTAGTTAATTATTCTATATTATATTTAATATAATATTTATTAACTAATTTAAGTAATTTTATAATTGAACTAAAAAAGGATAAAATAAGTAATTAATAATGTTAACTTAAAAACTAGAGGATGGAATGGTCATTCCTTTAGTTTGAAGAGATTGGGTTAATGGTAATTTCCAGTAGAATGGTCATTCCGATTGTTTTTTGTACAACCAAACGAGAAAAATGGAATAGAGGCCGGGATGACAATTTCGATTCCATTCCATTCCGCCCTCCCAAATGGGCTCTAGTCCCTGCTTGGGTGCCCAAATATGTAGGAGTCGATGACAATGTTACATCTTTGAGCTGAAATATGCAAGGTTCTCTAATAGGAGAAAGTCTTGCATGTAACGAGTATAAAGGTTTTATTAAAAAATCCTAAAAATAACTGAATTCTATTAACTTGTGATATCATGTCAGTACTGTCACGTAATACACTCGTTACACACAAAACTCTCTCCTTCAATAGGCAATGGATCATAAGTTACAAGGTTTTACAGCCTTGAAAACGAAGGATAAAATTTACTATTGTTCTGAGAGTGGTAATTGCTACATTTTTGTTTCTACAAAAACACACATCCCCCTAAAGAGCTTGAATGGCTGCGAAGAGGAAAATAGATTCATGTAGTAACATCTTAAAAGTGGATCAAATGATGCTCTAACCAGTGTTATCAGTGAATCATATCAAGTTTATGAATTATTATGATAGTCCTGGGATACTTATTTCAAGCTAGTCACTTGGGATTATTTTTCCGTAGTGCATATGAAATGCATTTGTTCGACTGTAAATGCTACCTAATCACAGTTCTTGATTTGCATTTACCAGGAAAGGAGAACTGGAATAAGTGGCAGGCTGAAGAAGCTACAGGAACTTGTCCCTAACATGGACAAGGTAAATCATGCTTGCAAATGCTTTCTTCCTTATGCAAACGTGCCGCTTGAATATTTCTCTGAACCTGCAAAGATCCTTCAAATCATACAGCTAGTGCATCGAATCTTTAAATATAAGGGAATTGGGGTTCCACTACATGTAAGCTTAGAATGGCAGGTGGACATGAACCCAAATTTCTTATACGATATCATAACCGTGCGGGCTCACACTGTCAGGTCTGACTATGGAAGAAAAATGTACAACTGCGGTTAGTTGTTGAAACCCGAGCATGAACACGTGATTAGTAAAAACATTATGAAAGAGAGTCCTACTTGTATCAGTTATTAATGCGATGATGAAAGAGAAAGCTGCCTTGTGATCATTTGTTCCTAAATATGAGCTGAATCTCTTGTAGATTTGGTAAAAATTTGCAATTACCATGGTTGCCTTGTACTTAGATTTGTCCATGTGAAAACTAGCAACAATCTTTCTTGTGCAGCAAACGAGCTACGCCGACATGCTGGATCTGGCAGTGCAGCATATAAAAACACTTCAAACTCAAGTTCAGCTATGCATTACAGCAAATCAGATCTATATTTCAATGCTTCTTTTATGGCTGCACAGATCTCACTCGAACTGGTTCATCTGCCTCTCGCGTTTCAATCTTCACATGTATTTATACCTTCCGCAGAAGCTTCCACAGGAGCTGGAAAACTGCACATGTGGATGCAGACGGAGCTCTTAGCATTGCCCTTGTCGTAAAATACTTCTGGACAGACTTGAAGTAGGAGTTCGAGAGGCGATGTTTTTTGGTGTAACCTGGCAAGCCAGCAAATTTTGTTTCGGTTATGTAGCCTTTGGTTTTTCCCAAATTAGGCGTGACAATGCAGGACAACGCTAGCTTAGTGTATATATCTGAAAGCCGATATGAGCATTTTGGCAGTTGTTGGGGGTAGGGAAAGCGGAGCTTATCTTAATGTAAGAATGCACTTGAGAGAACATGTAAAATGGAGGGTTGGGTTTTGCTTTGTCGTGCTTTCTCGTGATATTCTCCTTTCATAGTTAAGTTTGAATATTAAGTTTCTACGCCCCTTTTGTACTCTTCTTGGTAGTATTATTTGATTTTATCTGCCTCCCATGGTCTACCAGGCACACCAAGGTAGTAAAATTCGATATGTCGGATCCAAACATCCAGCATAAGATACTCATGCAGTAGCTTCAAGCTTGTCAGAACATATCGAAGCTCGATGCTACGCTTGATTCTTTATAATTTACAGGATGTTGAAGCTTCTTGTAGGGAGTTAATCTAGCTTGTGTCTGGGATTTCATTGCGTTATTCACAAATGTGAGTTCTGCTAACCTCTGTAACTTTGCCCGCAAGGGAAATCTTTAAGGGAAAAAATTGGAGAGCTGAATAGTCAACTGTTCTTTCTAATTGGGGGTGGACAGTTTTATGCTACGAAATTGGATTCATCAAGAAATATACGACCATCTTTCACTGCATAATATTCAAATTTTCGTATTCGACCGTGAACATATCAGATAAACTGAGTAGCCCGTACTCAGCACTGATCGTGCCAGTATATTACCACAAAAAGGCCACGTGTATCTCAGAAAACCTATGACCCCAAGTCAGGCCCAAAGAGCCACACTTGGCGGTGACATGTAAAAGGTTTGTTCGTATATTACAGCAAAACATTCTTTGCATGTAGGAATGTCACGAGGCTTGCCGTGGCTCAGGGAAAGTTTGCTAAAGCTAGTGTAGCGATGCATAAGACCATGACAACCCAGAGAACAAAGTAGTAGCCGTTCCTCCAGAGTCGCAATCCTAAGGCAACCGTGCAGCAGATAGCTTGAATGCACAGGAACATGGGGTGGGAGCTCAGGTCGTGTTCGAGCATCATGCCCGCAAACTCCGACACGAATAAACAAATCCGTTCGACCGTGCATGGGTTCCCAGACAAAGGCAGACACACCGTTAACGTCAGCGTTAAGAATTTTGCCCCTAGACCGAGGTTACTCATGAGCTTGATGGCTCCACTTGGTAGAGCGATCCCACGGAACCTAACAAAATCCGGAAAAAAAAAAAAGTGAATGCACAGGCAGCAGATAAGATAAGCAGCACCACAGAGCAAAATTAAAGAGTGACAATATATATAGATTAGGATGCTGGAATGGAACAAAGATTTCATACTCCATTTCTTTCCTTAGGCTTGCTCCCACTCTACGCAGCAACTGCATGTCTCCTGGAGCCATTATCCCCACAACTGTGTGGGTTATATAGGGGTAATATAGAGCCAGCAGCCACTAACATAACTTAATTCAAATAATAAGATACTTATTTATCTTAAGTAAAGACTCTAGATTTGAATATTTGTCAACGGAGAAAACTCATACTAGCATAAGTTTATTTTTTAATGGACTCTCCTATCTCAAATTGAATTAATCAGTAATTAAAATAATTTCTGAATACAGTGATAGGAGCAAAAAGAAAAAGCCTACGACTTTGCCTGTCACTTGCAGGAGCCCAGCGAACCACCGTCCCCCTGCTGAATATCTTCTTATTTAATTTAAATTGGACGAATGCTTTTTTTTTTTGGTTGAAGGAGAGTTTATTCTCTCCAAACCATAATCATTCTATAATTTCATGCATTCAGATCACTCCATGTGCAAAACACATGTGTGGGTGATATTACTAAGAGTTATACGTTCAAAGAGGGATTTGAAATTTCGACTTTGTAGTTTTTCACACGAGTTATACGTATGTCCTATCTAGTTGAACTAAGTAGTATGGTTAAATTGGACGATTGTTATTCTATTTTGTTCAATTAACCATATTAGTTTTATTTAACTATATTTAAATTATGTTTGCCTTAATATTCACTAAATTTTTAATTGATCGGGTTGAAAAAGAACAGTTTGGGCAGAGTCATGGCGGCTTACAGTTCATGTCAGACCGATAGGGCAACGTGCGTGCGAGTCCAGGCGTCAAGCGTGCATGCTGACTCCAACCCATTGGTCATTACAATCCCATAAAAGCATTCACTTTATCATCTCTTTGGCCTTCGGAGATTAGATATTCAATGTGTATCTGATCGGCAACTACAAATGTGGTGGGGCCGATTAAAATTTGGTCCTTACATGTCCATAATGGATGGAAAACGACCTCAATGGGCATGATTCCAAATAGTGCTCTGTTTTTCTTGTCCGTTTGGGACAAAAGTCATGCATAATCAGTATATCACGTGACATAAGTTGAAAATCAATAATTGTTTAGCATATCAATAAAGAAAATTATAAATATCTAATGGATTATAAGTATTATAACGATATCTTATAATATATAACTTGATATTGATATATCGTTATACATAAAACTATTTCTCGGCGTGAAACTGCCGAAAGGCCTGGTCTGCCTCCCTTTTAGTGAGCTGTCTCACCTAAAATTAGTTTATTTTGAGACATAGTTTGAATTAGGAGAAAGTTTGTATTACAGTAAATTTTATCTTAAAATCTTTTATTGAATGCGCATTTATCCCCACGTATGAACATTTATCTCTCTATTAGGAAAAATTTTACGTGATCCTATCTCACCACATGGTATAAAAAAGTACCAACTAAAATATGACGAATGAGTAAATTAGTGTTAATCACCCCCAAGTAATTACCATAATTAATACTAATAAAGTAATTTGATTAGTTATTTCTCGACCATTACATATTTTCCTCTTTTAGTTGTCACAGTTACTGCGAAATCTTCTTCAATTCCCTCCTTGTGTTTCCCCTTTTTTTTTTTCTGTGTTTGTTCTTCTAATCTGTTTAATTTAGTTTGTGTTCCGAGTTAGTAAATCAATTCCTTCTATTCTAAAAGAGAGTTATAAGATTCTGAATTGAACGCGTGTCCCAACTTTCTTTAACTATAGTTATATATTTGGAAAATTTTAAACAATTCATGCAGCGTAGCTCAGTGGTTTGCTACAATGATGTCCAATGGGGTTTCGAGGTTCCAAGCATTTCCCTTTTTTATTTTTTGTCTTGAGCAGTTCTAAGAGAATGCAATAAAAATCATTTGATTTTTAATTTCGACCTTTTTTTTTTTTATCTTGAGCAGTTCTAAGAGAACGCAACAACAACCATTTAATTTTGTCTTGGACAGTTGCAAGAGAACACAATAACAAACATTTAATTTTTAATTTGAAAACGGAATGAGCAAATTTAATTTTTATTTGATTCAATTTAAAATCAAAATTTGATTCCCTTATTATTATTTGTTTTAGAATGAAATAGCAACCATTTAATTTTCAATTCCGACCCTTTTTTTTTTTTGTCTTGGGCAGTTCTAAAAGAACACAATAATGACCGTTTAATTTGTCTTGAACAGTTCTAATAGAACACAATAAGGAAGTCCATAGTTTTAGGAGTAACTCTAACTTTGTCCTACTAGTGAATCATTTAGCCTCTCTCTCTCAAATTAAATGCTCTCTCATCTCTCTAAAAACTTAGTCTCCCTTTATAGAGGATTTAGCATCCCTGTAGTGGACGGATCGTATATTCTGGGATTTTCCCCAGAGCAAATCTACCCCTTTTTTAGGAGCATTTATTGCCATCAAATCTTCACCGAGAACCTTCTCGGTCTCTATTCCTTCTCAATGAAAAAGTAAAAAAGCAAATGAATATTTTCTCATTTCTTCCAACTTTTCCTCTTCCATTCTCATCTCTTTCAAACAAAAACCTAGAAGCTTCTCAGCATCCTCCACTTCTGATGGCAACCGAAAAGCCAAATCAATCCATAACAAGCCCAATCAACATGCAAATGAGAATAGCTGAAGATGAGGAGGTTGTCGACCTCTCCTATGAAGACGACGGCGTCATGCAAGCCCTAGAGCAAACCCTCATTTTCAAACCATTTGGGTGTAAAAACCCAAATCACAAAGCCATAATCGGCCATTTGAGTAGGATCTAGAGGACAAAGCAGCCATTCGTCATTCGACCTGTGGGACAGGTAAAGGATACCTTCACTTGCATGTTTACCGATGTTACAGATCTAGACAGGGTCCTCAAGGGTGGTGCCTGGTCTGTACGAGGTTAACACCTACTGTTTGAAAAGGGGTCTCCTGGGAAATCCATCGAGAGTCTAGAGTTCAAAACAATCTTATTTTGGGTCAGAATCTATGGAATGCCCCGTAGCAATCAATCTTTGAAATATCCAAGTAGCTGCTTTGAAAGTGGGTGAGTTAATAGAGGTTGAGGGAAAAAACGTTCCAGTGCTTCCATCGTATTTTCAAACTCCAAGAGTGGTAGTCAGAATTCAAACTCATAAACCCCTTTGTCCAGGGTTTCACGTCAAAAAATGCATCCATCAGATGGATACATTTTAGGTATGAAAAACTAGCCATTTTTTGTTATAATTGTGGTCTAATAGGACATGAAATTGAGCTGTTTCAATTTCCTGACCCAGAAGTCGAATTGAAATATGGTTCAAGATTACGTTTTGAGTCGAATAGTGATCCTCCAGTGCCCAGCTTTTTACCTCTTGGGTCTCAGTCATCTCCATTAGAGTTGATTCCTCAATCTTCTTCATGGCAGTCACCTAGTACCATTGTTCCTCAACTGGAAAAAGATCTAGCCCGCTAGATGAAATAGCTCCATCACACCATGTTGATGATAGCAAGTCATGCGCTAACGTTGTGTACACACCACAAAAAAATTCCCCATTCATATTCCAAGCTCAGAAAAGTCCCTACTTGGACCTTGCCCAGTCACTCATGAACCCTAACTCAAACTTACGTAGGAAGCAAAACAAAAGATAGACTTTCACCCTTTTATCTTCAGAGTGTTCAAACCTATTAGGGGAAGTCTCTGATCTTTCATATAACCTCCTCATTGGCAAAAAGAGAAAACTTGAAAATTCCCTCCTTGCTCCACCTTATTCAGTCGTGCTGGGCAAACTTGCTACTGAACTTGGTAAAATGGTTCCACAAGAATTCACAAGGGATATTACCAAAAATGATCCTTCATCTGTTTCCTGTCCTGATCCATGTCCTCAGAAATCCATCCTTGAAAATGGGGAGAACCTTGGAAAATCTCAATCTGATTCCACTGATAACATGACAGCCGAGGAAGCGGGCCTTATCATGCCCCCCAGTCGCCATGAGTCCCCTTTCTTGGAACTGTAGGGGAATTGTAGGACCTCCTACAGTTCGAACTCTCAAATTACTCCTCCAAGAACATAAACCCTGTTTGCTCTCTTTGACAGAGATGAAAGCGAACTCCCAAAAATGGGAAAAGCTAGCAAGGAAGTGCGGTTTTAGTCAGATGCACGTCGTGGATGCAATATGAAAGGCTGGTGGATTATGTCTATTTTGGCACGAATCAGTGGAGGTGTGGCTTTCACGGAGGGGAGGGAAAGGGCTCACTGGATACAACAAGTTAAAGCCATATCCTTTGATAAAGCTGAGTCAATGGCCATATTAGTAGCATCAGAGATTGCCCTGTAGCAGAATTGGAAAAAAATTGCAATCTATAGTGATGCATGGCAGGTGGTCAATGCAGCCAATAAAAGCCACAAACCAGCCGAATCAAGCAGCATTCTTTTGGATATTTCATGTTTAAGATCTTTATTTGATGTTTGGGAGATCGCATGGATACCTCGATCTAGGAATCAAACAGCACATAAGCTCTGTCAGGCAATTCTTTTGTGCACCACTGATGATATAGTTTTTGTTGAGATTCCATGTTATTAGATATATAAATATATATATATAAAAAAGAACACAATCACAATATTTAATTTTTAATTCCGACCCTTTTTTATTTTTTATCTTCGGCAGTTCTAAGAGAACATAATAACAACCATTTAATTTTTAATTTGGAAACAGAATGAGCAAATTTAATTTTTATTTTATTCAATTTAAAATCGAAATATGATTCCCTTATTATGATTTGTTTTAGAAATTTAAATATTTATATAAAATAGAGATATAGTAAACTTATTTATTAATATGGCATAGAAATTATTTATACAAAGTCAGGACATAGTTTTTACCTTATAAATCTTGCCATAATTACATTATTTCAAATGTAATTTATGAATCTAATAATTTAAAACCAAAATCAAATTTAGTGCTTTAAATATTTGTATAAAATAGAGTTATAGTAAACTTATTTATTAATATGGCATAGAAATTATTTAAATAAGAGTCGACTCGAAATTTTTACTCTGCACACTTATCATAATTATTTATATAAGAGAAATAGAATGAAATTAGTCGTTAACAAATATCTACAAAGTGAATCGGTCTCTCTGATTTCCTTTCATGTGTTACATTTGCACAAAACAAACATCTTAGTATAATTAACTAAACTTAAATATAGTAAACTATTAATATACTGTTTATGAAGAAAGTGATCAATATTATCTTTATGCCCTAATTTTATAATGTATATTATTTCTATATTAGTAAATAAAAATCATAAATATTCACTTTCCGAGCATACTTACAATAAAATATCTTTGTAAATTAGAATTGACTGTTTTAGGAAAAAGAAGTTTGATTGTGCGTTGAACACACCTATATTTTTTCAATATCTTAATATTTTAATATAATTCATATTTTCTTATAATACATAATGTTGCATTTATTAGCTTACTTTAAAATATAGCGCGAGCTTCTAAACTAGTACTAGTGAAAGGACATTGGCAATGCGGTGATCATTAAAAATGAAAGAAAAAAATTATTCAACTAAAATTATTGTAAGTTCATCAGTACACTAACTTACTTTAAAGCTCGATTAATTGAAGAAAGTCTAGAGTATCAGGTTATCGCTGCTTAATGGTATCATAAGCCAATAAAAATTAGTGACATTAGTATGTTCATGATAGAGAATTTAGAATGTAAATTATAAATTAAAATCTTGACTAAAAATTAATTACCCTATAAAACTTTTAAAGCCCAAAAAAATCCTCGTTTTAATGCTCAACATCCTTTTTCGTTTCTTATTAATTGATATAGGAATTTTTTAGGTCTTTAAGTCTGTTAAGATTTTATTTATGTTCTTAGGATTTTTAGTTTAAAAATTTTTATATTTATGTTTTGCAACCTAATTTCTCTTTTAATAATCTGTTTGTGTGGCTAATTTTTATTGATTTATGACACCACTAAATAGTGCTAATGAGATACATCTCGTGAGATACGAGACTTTCTGATTTCCGCTAGGTAAAATTTTTCTTTCTTAATTACCAAAAAATTTTCACTTTTTCATTTTTTTTGGATAAAAGATGAGTAATGATTTATATTGGAGAAATTGAAAAATATGCTAAAACTTTAAAATATGTACATACCCTTACTATTAGCGGATTTATTAATTATCTAATAATTTAAGATTATGTTATTTTATTTTATAGTAATATTTTTATAATATTATTACTCTTTATAAAATGTGTCTTCAACAAAAATAAAATAGATAATTAGAAAAATAAAAAACGGACAGTAGTAAGAATTTTAAGGAGTTGAGTGATTTTTCTTTTTATGACAAGAGGTATTTGAGGTACGGGTCCGGCTAGTCCTCGCAGGGCCCATAGCGCCGAACAAACTCATGAATCTAGGCAAGTCCACGCTCTCTCGTGTGCAGGTGGCCTCCAAAAGATTTGTGCCCTAGTGATGATTCGAACCCTAATCTCAGTAAGTACCACTAGGCAGGTAAACCCCTCCACCACCTGTTACGGCCTCAGGAGGTTGGAATTGAGTGTTTTTACGGATTCAACCCAACTTGTCATTTATTTAATTGATTAGAATCTATTTACGAAGTCGTTTTTGAAAACTCTAAAAATGAGAGCAACTCCCTGCTCCTCTCATATAATAATGCTGGCACACAATCCGTGCTCCGGACGGTGAGAATTATCGAGCACATAGATGAAGAGCAAATTTGTTAAAATATGTAAATTAAATAAATAGATTGAATAACATATCTAGAAGTTTGGACGACCGGGTTACCCGATACAATCGACAAACTTTTGAAAGAATTCTACCAGAACTTGAACAAAGTTAACAGAAGATGAACCGGGAATCAGGCACATGCTATATCAAGCAAATAGCCCCAACCTTCCCTGCCATCAAAAGTAATACCCAAATCACAGCGTCGTGTTCGGACATGAAATGGATTGGAAACATTGAACGAAATTTGGAGTAAGAAGAGATGGAAAGGAGCAGTCTAAATCAAATAAGCATATTACTAATAATCAACAACAAAAACATCTGGAAAATACTTAGCAAAATAACCCAATCAAATGTAAGGTTTGAGGGTGGGTCATCAATGTTAGGCTCGCACAATACAAAATTCAATAATCAGGAAATATTGGAACGGTTAATGCAGAGTATACATTTGGCCAAAAAAAAAAAAATTCAAAGTAAGCACAGAAGGAACTCGTCCAACTTTGCCAAGAAGCGAAGAAGAGACGGAGAAAAAATGGAAATGAGAGGATGCCTCATCGGATGAGGACTCATAACCGGGCTTCTCAGTGATCAAGGTACCAATCTCAATCATCAACACTTGTACATATAGCAAAATCTC
Organism: Lagerstroemia speciosa; assembly: GCA_037672795.1. NCBI lineage: Eukaryota > Viridiplantae > Streptophyta > Magnoliopsida > Myrtales > Lythraceae > Lagerstroemia > Lagerstroemia speciosa. The sequence continues at coordinate 6,392,187 of CM075301.1, read as the reverse complement.
TGTAATGTTTATTGAAAGAGAAACCATAAGCTTTATTTCCTACACGTCTCCAATTCACTCACGTAGTTCTGAATATATGTAAAACAAAAGAATCGAGATTTCAGGAGCCGATGACGGTGTTACATCTTTGAGCTGAAATAAGCAAGGGAGTTCTCCAATGGGCAGTAGATCATAAGTTACATGGGAACAGTCTTGAAAACGAAGGATAAAATTTACTATTGTTCTTAGAGTTGCTGCATTTTGCTCATGAAGAACTCCAATGGCTGCGAAGATGAAGTAGATTCATGTAGTAACAACTTAAAAATGGATCAAATAATGCTCTAAACAGTGTTATTAGTGAATCTTGTCCCGTTTATGAATTATAATAGTCTTGGGATACTTCTTTCACGCTAATCCCTTGGGATTATTTTTCTGGAGTACATATGAAATGGATTCGTTCGACTGTAAATGCCTACCGAATCAGGGTTTTTCTTTGCATTTACCAGGAAAGGAGAACTAGAATAAGTGGCAGACTGAAGAAGCTACAGGGGCTTGTCCCTAACATGGATAAGGTAGTCATGCTCGCAAATGCTTTCGTCCTTGTGCAAATATGCTGCCCAATATTTCTTTAAAGATCCTTCAAATCATCCAATTAGTGGATTGAATCTTGAAATATAAGGGAATTTCGGTTCCACCACCCATAAACTTAGAATTGCAAGCAGACATGAACCAAAATTTCTTATATGCAAAATGTCCAGGTCGTGATTAGTTGTTGAAGCCTGAGCATGCATGTCACAATCCGAAAATTTGTGTCACAACCCGGAAATTTGACAGAATTTTCTCTTATTTTTATGATATTCCCTATCAAACAAAACCTACTATTATAGCCATATAGAGATAATCTCCTTCCAATACCATATCCATATATCACAACTCTTCATTTCCCCAAACATGAACAGTCTTTACCAAAAGTTCAAGTTGTAACAGTATATACAAACTTATATTCTTCTATCTTACATACTCTTAACATCGACCTACAAACGGCCTCAAGTTGATCCCCGAGCGAAATAGTAATTCCAAGCTGCTCGTGCTTCTCTAATTTAGCTGAAATAATATTGTAGGAGGTGAGCTGCAGGCTCAGTGAGTGCAAATTTTTAAAATAGAATAATACCGTAATATAATTTCTTAAAAATTCGTATATATGTATATATTCACAACACAATAAGAATATAAAATCATATTATACTCAACAATATCATATATGTAACGCAAACAATCAATCAATACAAATAATAGCTATGAGGTCGCACTCCCTTTACGACAGAATTATGACAGTATCGATGCTCTGCTCTCTGATGATACCATAACCCTGTGAAATAATCAATATGAATCTTCCTCCCATCTCCTGGTGTCATTCATCTACACACCTCACACCTACGGGGGCCGCCCATTACCTTCCAGCAGTAAGGGCAGTTTTAAATTATCTTATTTTTATATCTCGCTGGAAACCAGAGGAAAATTATCTTGATGGACATCAGCCATAAATTAAATCTCTCTCTTTCCACTTTTATTTATATTTTCTTTTCTCATCATTTTTTTGGCTCATTTCTAATCTGCCGGCTTAGCAGTCACCATGACTATTTATAATCACATACAAGAATGCAAAGTACATATAACAATGCACACGTTGACATACAAGTTCATTGCGGCCAAAATACAATAGCATTCTTACCAATCAACTTTTAATATATTGTATATGAATTACTAAATTGCAATTACATTTGCATGCACTCAGCCATGCAATATATATATTTATATTTGCATGCATTCAGTTCCTGTGCGTGTGTGTATATATATGTATTTATAAAAGATGACAACATAACTATATATATAGAACATGCTATATATATTATTATACGATAGAAAAGAGTACTCACAACCCCTTTCGAGCAATTTCATTACTAAGCTGTGTCTCTAACATATATAGTTTCAGTCTCTTAGTTCTATATTCACAACAAATTAAAATATCTCATACATATTTATATCGAAAAGGATCTCAAAAATTATTCTAGGATATTATTCATTCTACTTTACTGACCCTATGACTTTTACCAATCATGTTAAAACTCGTAGGAATACATCGTGCTAACTAAATCTTACTAACTATATATATAACATTGACTAGTATAATTTATTTAATTTGAACTGAACCTCAGTTACTTCCAATTTTCCTCTATTTTCCTTCGTCTCCGCAGCTTTCTCTCCCTTTGTACTTTCTCCTTTTCTTTTTCTTTTTTCCCGTTGCCTGTGATGATTATAGATGCGCGTATGGAGTTTAATCTATTTTATAACGGTCAATCCTATTACCTTCATATATCTTATTATCTATATTTTAAATTCAAATCATACCAACTATAATATATTATTAAGTATTAAAATCTACAAATTCGAAATAAATATTATTTACATCATATTTTCCTTACCTTCCTTCCGTCCTTCCCGACCTCTTCGTCTTCATTCCTGTTCTTCTTCCTAACACTTTTCTGTCACTCTCTGTCACTTATTTTCTCTCTCTTATCTCCTTTCGTTGGGGAAGAAATGGCAGAATGCCAAAAAGTACAGGGGGAAAGGATATATATGTGGGAATTGTCTGATAATGATATAATAATAATAATAAATAAATAAATAAATAAATAAATGGTTATGGGCTTATCTAAGTCAAAGGGCTTCCCATAGGCTCACAATCGGCAGAATTTTCTCTTATTTTTATCACATTTTAAATTAAACATGAACTTGCTATAATATCAATTCAGATAATATCTACTCCAGCATCACATTCACAATCATAACTTATTCTTCCACTATCCAAAAATAATCTCAACCAAAAGTTCAGGTCGTAATATTATATACATAACTATTATAATTTTAACTTACATACTCTTAGATCTAAATACAAAAAGTTTCACAATGATCCCGGAAACAAAATGGCTATTCCAAGTTACTCATCTTCTTTTACTTAGCTGAAAAGAAAAATATTGCGAGGATGAGTTGCAGGCTCAGTGAGTAAATCATTCTTATTATATGTATTCTCATACTTAAAATATACACTTAGGAATCCAATACAAATAATAAGTAGTCAAAGGATTGCATTAACCTTGAGGAGAGTTATGGCGGTGCCGTGATCAATCGTCCATTTTGTATCCCACCGGATTAGCGATCGGTCACCCATTTTGTATCCCACTGATCAACGGTCAGTTGCTCGTTTTATATCCGTCGGATTAGCGATTTAATAACCATGGCTACATCAATTAATCAATCATCATACATCTTTTTAGCTATATTTTATTCATTTCTAATTCATAGACATTATAATTACTTACTCATTAGTTCAAATCCATATACCTCATATTTCCACAATATCATAATCACTATATTAATATAATACTTATATATCGTATTTAATATATAATTCCATTTTATAATGGAATAGAATACTGGCCACCTCTTCAACTTATTCTTTGCTATCTTGGTTCTTGGGAGGTCTATTGACATGCTAACAAGGATCAGGATTTTGTCCTCACACCTGCACACTCCAAGCACGTCCCAATTTGTCAACTTGATAACGGGGTGTTGTCTGGTTCAAAATCAAATTATGAAATATGTATATATATTCCTTATAAATGATTCAAAATGCTGCTGTGATTCATCTGAATGTCAATCCAGTCTACAAAACAGTGACAATTCCATTGCAGCTTTCTCCCTCGCCAGAGGGAGCGGAAGCTCAAATGGTGGGCACAGAGCATCAAGGCTGAAGTCTCAGCTGAGCTTCACCAGACAAGATTCCCTTTCCCGGATCTCCTAGACGAGCGAAGACATGACTGATCGAGTCAATCAAAAGAACGGCCACACGGGCGGATCCCATTCTTATGCCACCACAAGTTTCGGGTTAGACTCTTGGGAGAACACCGGTTCCATCATTTTCTCAGCACCACCAGGCATGCGGGCTAAGAACATCGACGAAGATGTTTACAGCTTCCACCCTTTGGAAATTCAGGTATCCCAATGTCTCCCGAGTTCTATTTCGACAAATAAAGTTGCAGGTTCATTTATATTTCATGACAAAATTTCGATTCTACTAGTAAGTATGAACATCTTAGCAGTATCTTCTAGAAATCCTTTTTCTATTACTTGATAAATTAAAATGGGCATTTATTTCAGTTTAGGTTTCCACAGACAACTCTAGAGATGGCCACCATTGAGAATCTGTTTCATATCCCTGAAGACTATGTGCCATGCGAAATTCGAGCCAAGCGTGGCTTTGCAACTCATCCACGGAGTAAAGGGTGCATATAATTATCAAGAAAAAACTTTGTTTTGTTTGGTTTAAAGCATGAAAGTTTTAAATCCACCATCTTACAATCATCACCACTTACATATATAGCAGAATCTCTATAATGTTTATTGAAAAAGAAACCATAAGCTTAATTTCCTATGCGTCTCCAATTCACACATTAGTTCTGAATAGATGTAAAACAGAAGATTCGAGATTTCAAGAGCCAATGACGATGTAACATCTTTGAGCTGAAATATGCAAGGTTCTCCAATAGGAGAAACTCTTGTATGTAACGAGTATAAAGGTTTTATTAAAAAATTCTAAAAATAGCTGAATCATATTAACATCACGTCAGCACTATCATGTAATATACTTGTTACACACAAGACTATCTTCTTCAATAGACAGTGGATCATAAGTTACAAGGTTTTACACCCTTGAAAACGAAGGATAAAATTTACTATTGTTCTCAGAGTGGTAATTGCTGCATTTTTGTTTCTACAAAAACACACATCTCCCTGGAGAGCTCGAATGGCTGCGAAGATGAAAATAGATTCATGTAGTAACATCTTAAAAATGGATCAAATGATGCTCTAACCAGTGTTATTAGTGAATCATTTCATGTTTATGAATTATTATGATAGTCCTGGGATACTTCTTTCAAGCTAATCACTTGGGATTATTTTTGCGTAGTACATATGAAATGCATTCGTTCGATTGTAAATGCTATCTAATCATAGTTCTTGATTTGCATGTACCAGGAAAGGCGAACTAGAATAAGTGGCAGGCTAAAGAAGCTACAGGAACTTGTCCCTAACATGGATAAGGTAAATCATGCTTGCAAATGCTTTCTTCCTTATGCAAACGTGCCGCTCTAATATTTCTCTGAACCTGCAAAGATCCTTCAAAACATATGATATTAGAACCGTATGGGATCACACTACGCCAAGTCCGACCACGGAAGAAAAATGTGCAACCATGGTTAGTTGTTAAAACCGAGCGTGAACACGTGGTTAGTAAAAATTGTTACAAAAGAGAGTTATACTTGTATCAGTTATTAACACAATGATGAAAGAGAAAGCCGCCTTGTGATCATTTGTTTCTAAATATGATCTGAATCTCTTGTAGATTCGGTAAAAATTTTACAATGACCATGGTTGCCTTGTACTTAGATTTGTTCATGGGAAACCTTGCAACAATCTTTCTTGTGCAGCAAACGAGCTACGCCGACATGCTGGATCTGGCAGTGCAGCATATAAAAACACTTCAAACTCAAGTTCATGTGTGCATTACTGCAAATCAGATCTATATTTCAATGCTTCTGTTATGGCTTCACAGATCTCACTCGAACTGGTTCATCTGCCTCTCACGTTTCAATCTTCACTTGTGTTTATACCTTCTGCAGAAGCTTCGACAGGAGCTGGAAAATTGCACATGTGGATGCAGACGGAGCTCTTAGCGTTGCCCTCATTGCAAAATACTTCTGGACAGTTTTGAAGTAGGAGTCCGAGGGGTGATGTTTTTTGGTGTAACATGGCAAGCCTGCAAATTTTGTTTTGGTTATGTAGTCTTTGGTTTTCCCGAATTAGGCGTGACAATGCAGGACAGTGCTAGCTTAGTGTATATATCTGAAAGCCGATATGAGCATTTTGGCAGTTGTTGGGGGTAGGGAAAGCTCAGCTAATCTTAATGTAAGAATGCTTAAGAGAAAACATGTAAAATGGAGGGTTAGGTTTTGCTTTGTCATGCTTTCTCGTCCTTTCATAGTTAAGTTTGAATATTAAGTTTCTGCGCCCCTTTTGTACTCTTCTTGGTAGTGTTATTTGATTTTATCTGCCCCCTGGTCTACCAGGGATACCAAGGTAGTAAAATTCGATTTGTCGGACCCAAACATCCAGCATGATATACTGATGCAGTAGCTTGTCAGAACACATCCAAGCTCAATGCTACGGTTGATTCTTTATAATTTACAGGATGCTGAAGCTTCTTGTAGGGAGTTAGTCTTGCTTGTGTCTGGGATTTCATTGCGTTATTAACAAATGTGAGTTCTGCTAACCTCTGTATCGTTAGCCGCAGGGGAAATCTTAAAGGGGGGAAAATTGGAGCGCTGAGTAGTCAACTGTTCTTTCTAACTGGGGGTGGACAGTTAAGACCATTTTTCATTGCGTAATATTCAAATTTTCATATTCGAACGTAAACATGTCAGATGAACTGAGTAGACCGCACTCAGCACCGATCATGCCAGCATATTACCACAAAAAGGCCATGTGTATCTCAGAAAACCCGTGACCCCAAGTCATGTCCAAGGAGCACGCTTGGCGGTGACATATAAAAGGTTTATTCGTATGCTACAGAAAAACATTCTTCGCATTTAGGAATGTCATGAGGCTTGCCGTGGCTCAGGGAAAGTCAGCTAAAGCCAGCGTAGCGATGCATACGACCATGACAATCCAGAGAACAAAGTAGTAGCCATTCCTCCAGAGTAGCAATCCTAAGGCAACCGTGCAGCAGACAGCTTGAACGCACTGGAATATGGGGTGGGAGCTCAGGTCATGTTCGAGCATCATGCCCGCAACCTCTGACACGAACAGACAAATCCGTTCAACCGTGCACGGGTTCCCAGACAAAGGCAGACAAGCCGTTATTGTCAGCGTCAAGAATTTCACACCGAGACCGAGGTTATGCATGAACCCAATGGCCCTACTTGGTCGAGCGATCCCACAAAACCTAATGAAATACGGAAAAAAAAAAAAAGAGGGTAAATGCACAGGCAGCAGATAAGATAAGCAGCACCACAGAGCAACGTGAAGAGTGACAATATATATAGAAAAGGATGGTGGCATGGAGAAGAGATTTCATACTCCATTCCTTTTCTTAATCGCTTGCTCGGACTCTACGCAGCAACTGAATGTCTGTGTGGGTTTATATGGGGTAAGCCAGGGGCAGCGACGTCTTTCGCTCTGCCGGTTGACAACTACGAAACTACCGCCAAATTCCCCCTTCACGTGGAATCTTACACTAAATAATTATAAGTTAACTTTTTTTTTAATTTGATACTAATTGGATTATTGTTATTCTATTTTACTAAAATTATGTAAATTTTAATTATATTATTTTTATTTGTCTATATCTGAATTACATCCTACATAATAATTATTAAATTTTTTAATAGATCGTTGAAATAGAGCAAGTCAGGTCCCAGGTCCGATCGATGGGGTACGGCCTTATGGGTCCCCCGTGACCCAGCTCATTACCATCCCATAAAAGCGGTCGCCTTTTTTTTTTTTTTTGTCTGTCCTTGGTTCTGGAAAGATTAAAATATTCAAGATATCTTTGCTGGTTAAGTGAAAATGTGCAGTAGCCAAATAAGATTGGCTACCCATAAAAATAAAATAAAATTAAGAGTGGCTCTTAAGTATTTATAATAGATAAATAATATACAATAGATATGATCTTATTGAAGGGATGATTTCCAGACATTGCCTTCTTTTTCTTGAATATATGTCGAATGTGTCACATGATATATATTATAAATCAATAAATATTTAATACATTAATACAAATAATCATAAATATTAATAAAAATAAACCAATTCCATAAAATAAGAAAATTTCTAAAAATTAGAGAAAACTAAGAAATATTATAAAAATTTACATAATTTTTTTAAAAACTTTTCCATAATTTTGTTTATTTTTAAATTTTGTGCAGTTTAATTAACGTTTTTCTAAATTTTCCTAATTTTTCTTATTTTAAAAACATTTTTAATTTTTAGTTTTTATTATTTTTTTATTTTAGTAATTTCGTGTAATTTTTAAAATTTTTGAAAATTACTTTATTTTTTTTACCTATTTTAAAAAAATGTTCACTAATTTTCAGAAACTGTCCTATTTTAAATTATTTTTGTTGTTTTTAATCATTCAGCATATCCTGCACATACCAAGTAAAATGTTTAACTGAAAAAATTAATGATGTTATGATAAAAAATTGACGAGCGAAAGAACAAGAAAAATGGAGCAAACTTTATGATTTTCTAAGTTAAAAAAAAAATAAGTAGGTGGCTATTCGTAAAATTTGAGGAAATCAACAGTTTTTTTAGACAATTTCTCCCAGAAAAAAAAACTATCCACATTATACGTTTGAGGTCTTCGTTCGGGGTCTTCGTTTTGTTAGGAAGATGCCAGGAACTGGAAGTTGCTTTTCTGCAAATGAAACCTTCATTTAGCATGCAAATCCTTTCAGCGGCACCGCACCGTGTCCTCATGAGCCAGTCCAATTGAAATTCATATGGGCATGGAAATGAAGATGGGAGCTATCATTCCAAGGTCCTTCTTCTGGGGTGGGGTCCGGTCCTCCACCACGGCAGTCCAATTGAAATTCACATGGGCATGGAAATGAAGATGGCAGCTATGATAGAGACGTTCTTCTCCTGGGGTGAGTTCAGCCCTCCTCAACCACCAACATTACAAAAATAAATCGGTTAAGGTGGTGGAACATACTTTCTCCTTATATAAAATCTCAGGTTTGAGATTTATAAATGAAGAGAACTCATTTTGGGAGAGTTTTACCCGTTAGTTGGTTTCTCTGACTCAAATTGAATTAGATAAGATCTGTTGGACTTTTGAATATCAATGTTACAGACCGAAACATTATCCATTAATCATTTATCTCCCTACTCCTAAGAATCATATTACAAAAATCTTTATAACTTTATTTCGATTTAACCATATTCATAATGAGCGATAATTTCAGTTTATACGTATCGGCTTTTGATATATGATCGCGCGACGTAGTGTGTGAATTTTTTGATAGTTGGGAAAATTTCCCATTTTATTCTTAACTTCAGATCTTAAAAAAAATTTAACTGGTGAATTTTTAATTAACTTCCTAGTTCGTGATTGATCATGCTGTATCAAGTTCCGCCCTAATTTTATTTTTAATCGGATCACTGGCTCATCAATAGACACAGTTTAACCCCTACTTTGATTCAACATACATTCATGACTAGACTGCTGCATTACGTGTTTGTTACGAGGACTTTGATATAGTAGCATCTTTTTTCCCCAAAAAAAAAAACCCTAAAATTATTCCTGGAAGGCAATTTTCGAGGGAAAATGGGAGTCGCTGTGTCGATGATATCTCCTGTTGGTCGAGATATTAGCTCTTCCGAGCCATTCCCGGCTCAATCAACATGCATGGCTGCTGCCGGGTCGGTCCATCCGATGACCCATGTTTCCATCCAGTGGAAATTTTCCTAGAGATTACGTTTGATATTATACAGGCATTTTGGTAGTTTTATTTTCATCGTTTTGTTGTTGCATCTGTCCCGCCGGGGAGCAAAGCAGGTAACAACAGCACATATTGAGGATCCTGTTTGGACTTCCTGGCTTCAAAGCTGCGTGAGTGATTTCATACACTTAATGCTGTTGTCATACAAGAAGCTGATGATAAAGAAAATCTCATGACAGAAAAATAATGAAAAGAAATATGATTTATAAGAAAATAAGTACAATCAACATATTAGCTTAAACTTTTAGGTAGGACATGAGTCAGGGGCTCTTGTAGGCGTATCGAAACATTACATAGTGTTAGAGATAGCGGTGTAGGCTCATATTACGCCAGACCCGAGCGTGGAATTCGTGGCCCAATAAGCCCAAGACTAGAGAGAAAAATATTGGCTCGTGGTTGATTAAAAATCTGTAGTTCGACTGTGGGTACCACCAACCTATCAACTCAAACTCTTGGGTTGGATATGAGCTCAAGACTCTTGTAAACCATATGAAAATTTTATACAAGCGATCTCAAACTTGCTCATGTTTCATTTCCTAGATTTTCCCTGCTGCAAAGTTGTGGCCATGTTAATGTTGAGAAAGTTTTACCTCCTTAAAGGACCGATCATGCTCGAACTTGTATTAGTTATGGCTCATCAGCCTTCTAAAGACCAGGTCAGTAGAACTGGAAAAAAAAAAAAAAAGGAGCGAGTTGGGGTGCGCTGCGACATTCTCAGTTATCTAAGGCACGGCGGTGTGGATCCATGCTTGGTCGGTCCTGAGGTATTTTATAGCATGAATTCGTCTCTCCTATTACTATCCATGGCTGCTTTCCCTGTGCTTGTGAAATCTAAGCTGAGCCATTTCATCCCCAAAAAAAAAAAAAAAAAAAAAATTTCTCTGTTCATCCTCTGTGTAAATAATACCATCTTGTCTTTGCAGTGGACATCCCACTTTCTTTTCATTACCACCTGAAAATCCAACATACCCGCTCTGTTGTTCATCAGATTATTCCCAAGTTGCATGATTCTAATTTACCAGACGTCTTAAGCTTCTTAGGTTTGCTCCAATTCCTACTTGCAATCCATTTCTCAATACCCATTCTCACGTAATAATGTGTTGACTCCTGGTACGTGCTCTTAAATACTCGCTCTCAATAATTAACTCCAAGCTTTTTTTTTTTCTATCGTACTCGGCGTTGGAAAAGCGTGAGTTTAATTAATTGATAACACGGTGAATAAAACATTTCCCTTCTAGTGCAGTTGAGATATGATCAAATAATGAAAACAACAATCAAAACGGACACCAAACGTTTTAGAACACCGCAGCATGGGGAAAAATCACGGCACCAGATTAGATCAACTTTTTGCTATATCAACGGAGATTGCACAATTTTTCATTGAGAGAATAATCTTGGATTAATCCTCAATTCAAGACCCCAACATGGGAAAAATCACGGCACCAAATTAGATCAACTTTTTCCTATATTAATGGAGATTATACCGTTTTTCGTTGAGAGAATAATCTTCTATTAATCCCCAATTCAAGAATCACTCCCTTGAATCACCAAAATTTATCACCCAAAAAAATTGTTTCACTAACCTGATTGAAAATAGTACTTAGAGATTTTTTAATCTAATCTCCACCGTTCAGAATTTTCGTCCCGATCGAAGTCTATTTGCCCCTCAGTTGGAGGTTTGATCTCGCATTGCTCATTCGGAAAAACTGCTTTGTGTCTTTCTTAGTTTTGTCGAATGAATTTACTGCAATTTTCCTTTGATCGAACATTATTTTCTGTCACTTCTTCGTTGTCTTTAGCCATCACTCGCTGCTGCATGTTATGATCATCCCAAACAACCCTAATTGTTGATCCTTTTATACTTTTCTTTTTAGATGGATAACCTATGTGCTCCTCTTAAAATTTATTCTTTAAACTAAAGCAGAGTTACAAGGGGACTCATTTGGAGTGCCACATCATCAAAGAGAATTTTTATTTTTTTCCTTTTTAAAAAAAAGGAAAAGGGAGAGTTTCGTTATCGTGAAAAAGGTGCGACTTCCTCTCAAGAAAGAAATGGAGTATTTTCCTTCTCAAACCCTAATGCTGTATTTGTATTGCAGGATTCGAGGGATTTTAAGGGGAGGGATTTTGAGAGATTGTCAAATTTCTTGTTTGGCAAATTATTTAGGAAGTATTCGAAAGGATTGTTTATCCTTCCAAATCCCTCCAAATCTCTCTGTAAGTTTAGTAAGGACTAGAAAATTTTATAACGAAAAAACCCTCTATAATCTCAAAAACGAAAAAAAAAAATTATTCTTCTATCTTACACCCTTTCAAGTATTTAGTCATGAACACAACATTTTACCCATATTTCTTCTTATAAAATGTTAAAATCAAAGAACATAAATAAATATTCATTAAAACTCACAAATTTTAGTTTTTAGTAAGTACATTTTTTAGAATAAAACACTTAATGAGACCGAATTAAAATTAATATCTCAACTTTAAGACAAAAATGAAATGAATTTTATTTTGATTAATATATTTAAAAAGTTTTATTAATTTTTTGATGCATTTAATAAAATAATTATCTATATTAAAAAAGTAAAATAATTAATTTAACCTTTTTTTAATCTATCTAAATCGCTCCTTATTATTGAAATAATAAATTTGAAGAATAATTTATCCATTCAAGTCGGTCGTCCTTCCTTTCCCCTGAATTCTCGATCCAAACGTAGTGTCAGACAGACAGACTCAGATCGGCTCGGGTTTACCGGATGCAGTGGGATGCTCGATGGGTGCAGCAGATGGCTTGCGGTGGTGATCGCGCGAGGAGGAGCAGGGCGCAGTGGTGATAGTTTGGACGTAGGAGACGGAGGGAGAACGGCCACGAAATCGGGTTGACGACGTGAGGGTTCGGAGGCGTGACAGCAGATCATAGAAAAGGTGGCCTGGACGTGAAACAGAGCACATGCTCAGCAGGTCAATGGTCAAGCAAAGCAATGGCCGAGGTGATTTGGTCCAATGGTGCGGTGTCAGAGCGATTCGATGGAGACAACAACTCCATCGAATCTTCCATGGAGTTAGTCACCGTCTATTTTTCCTTTTTGCTGAGGAATGATACTACATTTAATTTGTGAGCATTGCTTCCATACTTTCCCCCATTCTTTGGGTTCACATTTAATTGTTAAAGTTCTAATACCTATGATTCAGAGATTCAGTCGCCTGAGAAGGCGAGCTCTTCAATCATGTGGTATTATTAATCTTCTGATCGTTGATTGTGGGTTTAGAGAACAACACGCGCTGCTGATTTTCTTTAATTTTGTTGTGACCTCATCTTCTATGTAATTTTTAATTGTTCTATGTGGATCTTGATTTTGAGACAATTCATGGCAATTCTGTGCTTCGTTTTTGCCGAGATTGTGTGAGCTTAGAGTGCTGAGCTGAGATTGTGTGAAACTGGTTGCAAATTTAGTAAAACAAGGGGCGAAGAGGCATTCGGTTCATGGATAGTTGAAGCCAAAAATTGGCTAAACAAGGCATAATTTAAACTGAAGTAGCTTTTGCCAACATCATTGCAGGCTCCATTTTTCAGTTACAATGATTTCTGAGCTATCTGGGTCCTGACATTGATTAGTTAGGAAGGTTGCTTTACCAATTTTTGTTTTCCTCGCAAAATTACGAAATTTATTTATGCACACACTATTTCATTTCCTGGGCATTTGGGATTGGTATAAGTATAACATATTCTACTGAGATGTATTGACACTCGAATTTTGGTAATAGGTTTCCTTGGAGTTCCTGCTGCTGAGAACCGGAGATGGACACTAAATGATTGTGACATTGGAAAACCTCTTGGACGAGGAAAATTCAGGTGACGAACTGGGAACTTTTTATTGGGTCTATCTTGACTAAAATATCTCAACTTTTTCAGAATTATTCAAAAGGCTGATGAATTGATACAATTTTTGTTAAAGTTGGTTTGATAAGAAGCTATATCTATTTTCGTTCTATAATTCTGCTGTTATATCTGTTTGCTTATCGACAAACTTTTTTGCTTACTAACCAGTATATCGTTGCATTGGCTGCAGAAGTCTGATCATTGAATGCCTCATGCATCTAAGAGTTTACTTTTCTTTACATGTTTGAAGGGAGGACGAGTTCATTGGCTTTTTATGGCTAAAAAATTTGTCAACTGCACGTCAAACAGGTCAATTCACAGCGGTGCATTGCAGAAATTCCTAAGGTATGCCTTTTCTGGGATATGTACATCTACGTGTTTCAAATGGATCAACATTCGAACTTACTTGGGTATCTGGCCGAACCTATTAGCTGATTGTTTTCAAAGCTGAGCCTTTTTATTTGGCTGAGTAGAGTTCAAACCTATGTTGGACGCAGTGTATACGCAATTCCAAATACCATTTACGTGTCTTTTTTTTTTTTTTTTTGCCGCTTAAAATAGCATTTACAAGTCACTAGCTACAATTTCCGGAAATGCATTCTCCTTTCGATGATAAATGCTGTGATCCATTTCTCCTTTTGAAAGATGTAATTGTTTTTTCACAAAGACCGCCGAATTCACGGAGAGATGGATTTGGACACTGGACACGTTATTTCGGATCTCTATAGAAAAATTTCAATGTAAATGAATAAGGTGAATTGCGTGTTATTCAAAGAAATTGTACTGCCGATACAAAAAGTTTTGAAAAGATTCCTATTTGGTACAAAAAGAAATTTTTGTGCCAAGTTGGTACCAAAAATTTTGATATTATTTTCGATGGTATACTCTATTAAATTTCTTTTAGTACTATTAATTTTTTGCTGACGTGGCAGTTGATGTGGATGCCACGCTACGTTTGGTTATTTGCTATAGTGGCGAGCCATTTAATATTTTTATTGAAATAGCATATAAAAATTTTCTATATAAAATAAAAAAACTAAAAAATATTTAAAAATTAACAAAAAGTATATAAAATATTTTTAAAAATTCTGGAAATCAAACAAAAATTTATGAAAATAATTAAAACTCCTCAAATTTAAATTTTCATATAATTTCAAATAAATAAATTAATTAAAAGTTGATAAAATTGGTCATAAATTTCTCCAATAGGTCACATATCATAGTTAGGTTCATATAGGTATGGAAGATTATTGTAAAAATAAAATTTTTTCTTCCAATGCCTGGAAATAACAAGAAAATTTAGAATAAGCAATTTTTTATTTTTTTAATTTATTTTAATTATTTATCAAATTTTATAAGAAAATTTAAATTTCAAAAGTTTTTAAGAGTTTTCATTAATTTTTCTATGTTTTTTAAATTCTTTAAATATTTTGCATACTTTTTCTAAATTAAAAATTTTTTTCTATCTTTAATTTTTAAATATTTTTTGAATTTTTCATATTTATAGATTATTTTTGTATTCTTAAAACTTTTGTATGCTTTTTTTATCGAAAAATAGTGAATGGTTTGCCACATCAGCAAATAAGTACGCGTGGCATCTACATAAGCTGCCACATCAGCAAAAATTGACGGCGTTAAATTAAATCTAACATAATATATTGAGGAAATAAATTTTTAAACCTTTTGTAAGTGTGGCCTATAATGTCTTCAGCTTGATGCTCGTTAAAGCATGCAATTCCATAACTCAGTAGCCTGACGTTCTCTTTCATATTAATGTAAATCTTTCCGAGTGAATCAGAAGTTTTCGATGCGTTCGAGGAGTGAACGAACGTCGAGACAGAGTGCTCAAACGCTCGTGGTAGCAAAATAAAATGAACAATCAATTATTTAGTGAGCCAAGAGATTTGCGTTAATTTCCGTGGATATACCAAGCACCGGAAAGAAGACTGCCATTTTTTTTTCCCACAAGAGGCCACTGCGGGCAGGAACGAGGACAGGGACGGATCCAGAAAATTTGTACAGGGGGCGAAACTCTATAGGAAAGTAAGGTGAAGAATTCAGGGGGGTGAACTATGTATTGTTCAATAAAAATAGGACAAAATCAAGTAAAATTTGCATAGAATTTTCCAGAATTTCTCGAATTCAGGGGGGGCCATTGCCCCCGGCCCCCCCTAAATCCATCATTGAATGAGGAGGCTTCATTCTGTCACAGGGGGGTCGTGCCAAGAAATTGTTAGTTCAACTAAGCTCGTAAATGATGTAGCGATCTCGATCAATAATTACTTGACACATTAGTAAATGGCCAAGGGTGAATATTATTAATGAATATAAAATATGATTGTATGCTTTTTATCATAGTTTTAAAAACCGGACCGGCCAGTCCAACCGGTTGAACCTGGAATCGGAGATTGGCCCAATCCGGTTGCATAGTTAAGTCAGTTTGCGCATTGACTCGACAGGAACAGGGTTGAACCTAACTGAACCGGGTTGAACCAGGTTAAACCGACCGTTTTTTAATGAACTGAATTGAGCGCATAAGATATTAAATTGTTAATGCTTGTGTATTGTAGGTTATTACATGTACTTAATATATTTATTATTTTTTAAATAAATCCGGTTCGACCCATTGGAACCTCTGTTGAACCGGTTGAACCTAGAACCGGCCGCTTGACCGGTTCCGGGTCCAATCCGATTTTTAAAACGATGCTTTTTATTAATGTACCAAATAAACGATAGCCTTAATTCACGGATGATGATGTAGTGAACTCAGCTCACATAAAAATCTGCCGATCGAGGTTGATGGTGGGAGAAACTTTGGAAGTGTCTCCCATGGCATGAATAAATTATAATAAATGAGAAAGGGAGGGTAGAAATTTGAAGAAAAATAGACGTTGCACTGCATAAACCAAAACTTCAGGTGTTTATTAAAATGAATGACTCAAAAGATATTCTAGAAATATTTACTAAGGTAACTCATGATATCATCTTATTTTTAAATATTGTATTCGCAATTAATAAAAAAAAATCCCTGATATTCCACCAAGATCAACGTGTTGTTCATCTTGTGCATAAGAAATATGTATCGAGAGAGACTTGGATATAATGATATTATTACGTGAAAGCTGGTGATAATAATTAATTAAATTAAATCATTTTCAGGATTGCTTTTTTTTTTTTGTTTCGTTTTGTTTTTATTTTTAGGTTGTATAAAAAGATATCATAATAATTGGTTGGTGTGACACCATACATGCAATTCTTTCTTCTCTTGTTGTTATGTGATATATTTGTTATATAGGAGTGTATACGAGTATATAGTAGATCTGAAATCGATAGAGACCTACAGTATTTGGTGGATTCTGGATTGATAGCAATGAAAGTAGCGTGGGCTCCCGATAAAGGATCGAGGAATCGATTAGTTCCAGTTCTCACACATAGTGTACCAGGAACTAGAACAGAAACCTATGAACTTATTCGCGTGATTAATTTTAATGATTCATAACTTCCTCGTTCGAATTTCAATTCACAAACCGCCTAAACCGTTTTTTTCAACTCAATGAACTTTCAATGGACATAATAAGAATGCATATTTGATGAATTTTTATATCTAAAATGTCGTTAAACTTTCAATTAGCGATAAATAGTACTTAAATGTACTGTAAACATATTAAAAATTTCATATATTTGATTACGATAAAAAATAATAATATGAAAAAAATCAAATTAATTCATATTATAAAAGTGAAAGAATAAATGCTAAACAAGTTCTAATAGGGTACTCAGAATCTGCGCTATCTTACAGGTTTTGGTGGGGTCCGGTTTAAAGATTCAAAAGTATATGGCTCGGCTCCAAGATTTAGGAACCGATTTTTATATAAAATAAAGTTTAGATATCGTGAAAAATTATAAGGTGTCCGAACCCAATTATCCTACCGTCACAAAAATGTAGCGTGGAAAGGGATTTCCGGAAACCATGGACTGGCTGTTTCGGGCCACAAATTTGCAAAGACTGGAAATTCTTATAATTTATTTTTCTTTATATTGATCGATATTTTGGTTAAATTGATTATATTAATTATCACTGATAATATGCCGAATTTATTTTGTACTAGCAGAGGTAGTTTTAATAAGGTGTACAGATCCTGCAATACAATATAAGCTTTAGATATGGTCCAATTCCTAAATTTAACAAGGTAATATTCGTACCCAAAACTTAGGAACGATCCTATGCAGGATAAGAACTGAGCACTTTAAAAAATATAGAATATCCGAACTCGATCAACCCAAATTTTCTTTGTTTTGTAATGGGAGTGGCCAAACGGGCCTAAAAATAAAGTTGAGGGGGGAAAGAATGTAGAAACAAAAGTTTGACGCCCAAATCTTTGAAAAAAAAAGAAGGAAAACCCTTGCACAAACGAAGCCGATGCCGAAGTTCGGTGAGTGGGCCCCGCCACTGCATAACGCATCAGCGGTCTGCTGTCCGTGCCAGCTCGATGTCTGGCGAGCTCTCGGTGTATACGCCTTCTCCCCCACATGACGTGCGACCCACGGTACCCTTGGGGAATTTTAGTTTGAGTTAAGAAAATATAGAAATGTTATTACTATTAGAAAATATAAATTAGTTTTAATTTTGATAATATCAGTAATGTAATTGTAGAATTTATTGTAAAATTAGATATAATTTATTAAATTTATGTATTTTAAATATAAATATATTATTTATTATATTGTAAAATTTTAATTCATCTAATATCTAATATTAGACTATAATGAGTTTCAAGTTTCTTATTTATATCACTTGACCATAACTAATTTTGATTTGAGTTGAATAGATCCATTAAAAGATTAAATCCCTATCAACATGACCCGTCTCAGGTAATTCATATAGGTTAAATACTGTAAAATTTGCAATGTGAAATCAGTAAATTTTTCATAAACACACAGGCGTCAGATACATACTCCGGGCGCACACTGAACTGCCAAAATCCATCTCTGTCGTCTTCCCTGATTCAGACTACTTTCCCACGTCTCCTCTCTTCCTTTGTCTCTGGGCAAATTTTGCAGCTGAAGAAGTTCGAAGAAGACCGGAGGGGGGAGGATTAGCAGGAGAAGGGGAGGGAAGCTCCGGTCCGGAAGCTACTCCTCCAACACCAGCCTCTCGCGATGTCGTCCGACGAGGAGGGAGGAGAGGAGTACCTCTTTAAGATCGTGATCATTGGCAATTCTGCCGTCGGTAAGTCGAACCTCCTCTCCCGCTACGCCCGAAACGAGTTCAACCCCAACTCCAAGGCCACTATCGGCGTCGAATTCCAGACCCAGAGCATGGACATTGACGGGAAGGAGGTCAAGGCCCAGATTTGGGACACTGCAGGCCAGGAGCGCTTCCGTGCCGTCACCTCCGCCTACTACCGCGGTGCCGTGGGTGCCCTTGTCGTGTACGATATCAGCCGCCGGACCACCTTCGAGAACGTCGGCCGTTGGCTTGACGAGCTAAAGAGTAAGCTGTTCTAGCTAGTCAGTAACTGTGTTGGTATTCCCCAATATTAGACTGTTGGAAACCTTTGATGATAGAGGATTCTTATGCGCAAGCTTATCACTTCTGCTTTGTGCTGGGTTTGTGCTAGAACTTCTTGATATTTGATGGTAGTTGGGTGCAATTTGCTGAGTTTTGGTTTTGGGTGATCTCTGGTTTCTGATGACTTAACGGTGCCACTGTAGATCTATTGTTGAAATGGTTGTGTCTCAGGTTTCTGGTCATATTTGTCATGTTGATGGACATTAGGAATATAAGTTGAAGGAATATGTCTTGGTTGGTTGATCTGAGAAACTTAATTGGATGTTGGCACAAGCTGCTGTTATGTCCATTTCCTCATCCCTGTCCTTTCCTCCTTCGTTTTTGGGATTTTGGTTCATGATGTTCAATAGATCCAGAAACAGAAGTTGAAGATGGGTTGCTTATGATGGTCATTTTGTTCTTCACTGCTTTCTCCTTTTCTCATTCTGGTGTACTGCATTTTGCTGTCAATAAATTTGGTTTGATTAATCTCGGATGCTTCATGTACTGTTTGATCCCAATTTTAGTTTTATCTTTCCTTCTCGAGAGATGCAGATGCCAAGTAGCAACATATTTAGATTGTAATCCTAGTTGAAATTTAAAAGTTAAAAATGTTTGTGCAAGTGAATCATAGAAATTACTGCAGTGCACTCGTTTGTCAGTTGACTAAATGTGCTCATCTTGTGAATTGGCTCTTCCTAGCTGTGAAGTACTAAATGCTATCTTCCAGGTCACTGTGTTCAACTTTAGTATAGAGAAATTAAAATAAATAGTGAAGGAGCATATTTGTGTCACCAAATTTGTCATGTATCACGATTCACGTCCACACAGTCTCATTTTTACAGGAGCATCTAATGGGCCTTTTCACATGTCACTCAACCCCCTCTAATTATGATCCATTTCTGGCATGACTCTCTTATATATAATCCCTCTTTTTACTCTAATAGGCTTTATATCTCCTATCCGGACCACCTCTCAGTAAACAATTTCGTTAGTTTCATTTCTTCTTGTGACATATGCTTCCTTTGTCAACTAGTTTCATTCTTCATCCTATCTTTACTATTGTACCAGAAACCTGCCTGTTCGTCTCATTGTTTGTTGTTAAGTGATAAATTTTTTACTGTCTCCATCAAGGTGGGTATGTTGGCTGTATGTGCAAGATTTTCTTCCTATGAGTTTATGCTGCATCATATGTATAATTTTTATGTACCTGGTTTACTGCGATTTGATGTATTTTCACTTTTGAAAAGAAAAATATTTGTGTGTGTTACAAGTTGTTTCATCATCCAATTCCTGTATACTTATCTTTAATAGCATCTCCTGTGTGTTTGTCATAGCTGATGTGTTTCTGTTATGTTTTCTATCGTGAATAGAGGATAATTCTGTGAGCAGTAATTTCAATGTGAGAAACATCTATTGTCTTAAGTTTTGAAGGTCTAGAAGCAAAATTGGCAGTGCACGACCTGAAATGTTTATTCCTTGAAGGACTTTTTACATTTTCTGATTGTATCTTTAGGGAAACTCCTTTGCACCAATTTATTGAGCGTTTCCCTTGGTAATGTTTGGTAGTACGGTATGGAATGAAAAGGAATGGAATGATCCCGATAAAATGGAATGGAACGGTATAAAATGGGAAAGATGGTATCATCTTTAACACAAAGTAATGGAATGAGAATGAGAATTTAAAAATCAATTTTACCAATTATGCCCATGATAGTTATTCGATAGGTTATGAGAAGACCTATTTTAGAATGGGATGGGTCCTGTCTAAGTCGGATCCGAGTCTTTTTTCTCCGACTCGTTCTTTTTTTATAGTGTTATATTATATTATTATATATCTTAAAATTAATTTATATAATATTTATTTAATTTATAATGATTTTTTATCTGATTGAATCGGATTATCTTTTTTTTTTTGGTTTGTTAAAATTATGTAAATTTTAGTATATTATTTATATTATTATGAATATATGAATTTATGAATTTATTTCCTAATTTGAAATTATATTTAATATAATATTAAAAATTATTTTTTGCAAGTCGGGAAAAAATTGGGTGGGTCATTATTTTAATTATTTTAAATTATATTATATAATATTATAAAGTGGGGCAGATGGGGGGAAAGATCCAGTTATATATATATATATATATTAATAACATTATATTATATTATATTTGTTAATTATTCTATATTATATTTAATATAATATTTATTTACTAATTTTGGTAATTTTATAATTGAACTGAAAAATAAGGACAAAATAGGTAATTCATAATGTTAACTTAAAAATTAGAGGATGGAGTAGTCATTCCTTTTGTAGGATGAAATTTAGTTTGGAGAGATTGGGTGAATGGCAATTTCCAGTAGAATGGTCATTCCGATTGCTTTTTGTACAACCAAACGTGAAAAATGGAA
This sequence comes from Lagerstroemia speciosa, assembly GCA_037672795.1. Classification (NCBI taxonomy): domain Eukaryota; kingdom Viridiplantae; phylum Streptophyta; class Magnoliopsida; order Myrtales; family Lythraceae; genus Lagerstroemia; species Lagerstroemia speciosa. Next base: position 6,370,741 of record CM075301.1, on the reverse strand, counting down.
TGGAGGCCGGGTTGACAATTTCGATTCCATTCCATCCGCCCTCCCAAACGGGCTCTAGTTCCTCCTTGGGTGCCTAAATTATCTTTCGATGCAGTGCTTTTAATTGTCTATTTCTTTTCCTTGATGCATCTCCAAAATGTTTTCTCGTGAGCCAAGACCTCTTTAAAATATCTCTTGGATTTTCATTTTCATATAAACTCGTATAGCACCCGCTTTCTTTAAAAATAAGGATGTCCTATAGTGTTGTTTTTTGCAGTTTGGAGTTCATGCTAGGACCTTTTGGTACTAATATGGTAAAGTCTGGGCTTGCTTTTCTAGTAGACTGCTGAAGCAATTAGATTGGACCTGGATCATGATATGTTATAGATCACATTTGGAATCAATAATCAGTTAAACCACCCTTTCATCTCAATATGATTTTTTGCATATTTGAGCTTGCATGAGAGTCCATGAACTATACTGAGAAAAAGTTTTGTTTGATTGCATGTCCCTTTGTTATCAATCAAGCATTTCATCAGTAGCAAGCTGATTTTCATGACACACAAGTGGGCCCTGTAGAAGCATTCTTCTACTTTACTTCTAAAATTCAATGGCTATTTGTAAAGTTATTTGGATGGATTATTTGTTCTGATGCTCTGTTTAAATATTCTGCCGGATACAGTTCCTGGATTTCATGCTCTAATATGGCTACAAGTAGCGGAGCTTTTATTTGATACAATTTCCCATCATTCAATTCATCTTGAAGTCTTGTCTTCAATCACATGTTTATACCTTTAGCAGTTTGTAGTGATGTGAACTGTGTGCAGCTCATTCTGACACAACGATTGCCAGAATGCTGGTTGGGAACAAATGCGACTTAGAGAACATCCGGGATGTCAGCGTCGAGGAAGGGAAAAGCTTGGCGGAATCAGAAGGTCTATTTTTCATGGAGACATCAGCCCTTGACTCGACCAATGTTAAGACAGCTTTCGAGATTGTCATCAAAGAGATCTATGACAGTGTCAGCAGGAAGGTCCTAAATTCAGATGCGTACAAAGCTGAGTTATCAGTCAACAGGGTAACTCTAGTTGGCGACGGAACCGATGGGTCGACAAAAAACCAAGGCTTTTCTTGCTGTTCCAGGTGACTCTGCTCACTTTCTGCTGCAAGAGGAGTGTTGTCCTAAGGTTTGGCTTCTCGGTCTGACCAAATCGGTCGGTTTGGTTCTTTGCTTGTTTCTTTGATAATTATGGCTGTTCAAATTGTATTGCATTGTAGAACAAAGCCATATGTTCATTCGGGTCTTATTTATATATAACAGAGGTCATCATTTGACATTTATTATACCACATATGCAATTGTGCGTGGTGAGTGTGGAACCGGATGAAATTTTGACTTGCCGGATGATTGAGATTTGTTTATCTTGCCTTTTGTGCCTGCATCCTGCTGCTATGCAATCGATCGAGCTCTTCACTTGCTATTCTGTCATGGGTACTCTGGAGGGAAAAAGGCTGATGTTTTCAAATTCATCTTTTGTCGCCCATTCTCTTGGCTATAGGATGGCTGAAAGTTTCCACTTTTTGTATGGAAAATGCATTTAACTTTCTTTTTTAGTTCAATTCTTTCTTTGAAGACAAGTATTCATATTCCCCCCTGAATTGATACCAGCCATTGTTGTACATTTCTTGTATAAGCCTGGTCATCACAGTGGCTTCTTTTAACTATATTAAAATTTTGGTGATTCTGCGTGATGAGATCAGTGTGCTAAGCGCTGTTCGTTAAATTAGTCTTATATGTTCGTGATTGAATACGAAAGTCCGAATATTGCGTAGTAGGACAATTTGAGTACCGCTACTTAATAACTTAGGCTTTTAGTTTAAAACAGACCCGAGACTTGTAGGCCAAGATGGATATTTTTCGGACAACTACCACGAGCATCTCTTCCGTTCTTAGACTAGTATACATTCTCTCTCCAAACGTGATAAACTGGCTGTGAGCCGGGTATTTTTCATCCGGTCTAAGGCTTAATATGGGCCATGAGTTCCACAACTAGACCTGATATGGTGTCGATTTATGTGAAAACTAGCTCCGATACCATGTAAAACATGCACTGTGCTTGTAAGAAGTTGGATTTATTTCCTCCTAAAAGCTTAAACTATTAGATTGTACTACTCAATTCTATTATAAATCAGACTTCAATCTATTACCTACTTGAAGATTCAATTCTCAACGCGAACCACTAGTTTCAATGTTTGTTATGTTACTCATTTTCTTTTTCAATTTTCCGTTTTTGCATGTGTCCTAGGCAACCGATTTTTCAATGGTTCCTGATCTAGAAAAGCATCAACTGCAATTGCATTAATAACAGAGATCAGTGCCATAGTTGTTGTATGAGTCGTGCGGTAATCATTGCTCATAACACTATTGATGGATATACCTTTAAAGTTTTTCATCCTAAGCTCTTCATCGAGCTACTTTTTTCCACAACTACAAATTGAATTTTGCTTTCGACAAATCTCCTTTGGCCTTGGCAAAAACAGGGAGGAAGCCTGACATCATGTCACATGTTTCTAGTCGACCTTACCAATTCTTTCTCTTGTTAAGATTCAATCTCAGAAAACTCTCTCATCTCCTAGATGAGGTCAATGATGGGTACGATTACTCAATCCCACATAAAAAATACGGGTTTGTGAACTCTAAATCTATCACGTTGAGTCAACCTCATCAGTTCGTGCTCTTATTAAGACTCAATCTCAAAACTCCCTCATCTCGTAGATGGGGTTGATGATGGGTACGATTACACGATCCCCACATGAGAAATGAGGGGCATTTATAAGGTTAGGGCATATCTCTGCCGTAAGAAGTAAACAATATCTTTTAAATGGGTCCTTATATATATAGGATTTTGTACTAATCATGCTTCATCGACCTTTATCACTAACTATTCTAATTTCACATAAGGGTATATTCCTACTTCCACCGGTAACGATCGATGCTCAAGGATGCCTTGTCTATTATGAATTCGACCCGCGATCTGTCGGTCACCAACCAAAAGGAAAACTAAATGATATGGAATTCAATGGCGTAGGACCACATCCAAGACTCACTTTGATTGCCATATGGGTGCAAAATCTTTTAATCTTTCCCTCTCACACTTGCACAGACATAAGTGATGTGACCACGATGGATCAATCAAAGAACCAATCACCCCAAGAATTCCCCAATCAGGACCTCTTTCTTTCCAACCTTTTTTCCTCCACATTATTCAAACGGGTCTTCACTCTTCTCTTTCTTGAAGTGGCTCCAAGCAACTCTGCAACATTTGTAGGTGCAAAGTCAACTTCTTGGGTGGGCGTTCATGTGATGATTAAGAGCCCAATCTCTCGAAAGGGGAGATAGTGTTTTCTCTTTTTTGCAAAGGGCATATTGCTTTGTACATATCACAATTGATAGATTTGAACTATTGGTATTCAAAAAACTCAATAGACCCCGACTAATCCAATTTGAGTCAAAAAGATATACTAAGCGGCAAAACTCTCATAAGATGAATTTTTTCTATTAACATGATTCGAATCTAAGACCTTACTTCAGAGGAAAAGGTGCTTACCACCTCTGCCAATCCACTTTAACAAATCATGATATTTGTACCCTGTAAGATATTTGTACTTGTTTATTTTGATGTAAACACCCATTAATATTTGATGTATGTCATGCAATATATCGGTCATATATTGAACTTTTCCCTATAATAATAATGGTAACAAGGAGAAAAAGGCATATACTTCCAACCTTACCACCATTTTCAAACTCACATTGAAGCTCCTTAGTAGGACTTTGGACAAAATGTTCCCAAGTGTATGAAATGACTAATTATTGATGATAAAAAAATATTTCTCGACTAACCTGCTCAGATGAATAGGACATGCGTTCTGCTCTATAAGAAAGTTCATGAAATTAGAGGTTCTCCATTTAGTGCACAGCCTTACTCAGGCCACTTACACATTCGCTTTGCATATGAACTTACCTGAATCATGAATTTGTTGGGTGTTCATAAGCCTGAGAAATAAACTTCTCATTAAAAAAAATTTAGGTTTATGAACACTCAGTAAACTCATGATCTATGTAAATTTATGTGTAAGTATATATGTTAGTAATCTCATCAAGAATTATACAACTAAAAAAATTCAAATTGTCTGCTTGACTACTCACGAAATATATGCAAATCTATGAGACTCCACTTTATTTGTACTTTTCATTCAAAATTGGCAGCATAAACTCAAAAAGAAAAGGGGGAATGGAAAGTGTGACCTATGGCTTGGGATTGGGAGATGCATTTGATGGAAACAATGGGCAACCCAACCCATCATAGACTTTAGTGGATAAGCCGTGCCCTCTCCCACTTCCCTTCTCTTACTACTGTTCACCTTCTAGAAGCTCTCTTTCCCTCCGACCAATGATGGAAATGTACCATGACAATGACCTCTTGCACTGGAAAATTATCTCATCCTCTTTGTTACGTTTGATATGCTTAAAATAAAAAGGAGTGGAATCGGCTGAATTCTAACCATTCGTTTGATGTATTTTACTTAATTATATTCTTGAGAGTTAGTATGTGCATTCTATTGGAACCCTAGTGGGTTTGACTTAGTGATAAGGAGTGTAAGTGTTCTGCCCATATTAGATTTGAATTCCCTTGGGGCCAGCCAGCACCTTCGGGTTCACCTTAATTTATGTACTTGTCGACGTGCGTACAGAGCCGTGGGATTAGTCGGACAAACTCCGGATACACACCGATATAAAAAAAGTTGTGCATTCTATTAAGATAAATTTTCTTGAGATTCTTAGATAATCGAGACTGTCGCAGAAGTTACAGACTTGATGATACTAAATTATGCACACTTTTCATCAACTTATCAATTGTATATTGCCAAAAATCGTAGAACTTCTCAAGGATAATATTAGGACAGTGGTTACTACAATGAGATCACTCCCTAAGACTGAGACCTCCAGTACCTTGCCATCTCAAACCCGTTCTTGGCATACTGATAGTCATCGATGGCCTGATCGATCTGGTCCTGCGAGTTCATCACGAACGGACCGTACTGCACCACAGGCTCATTCAAAGGCTGCCCCGCGATCAGCACAAACCTCAGCGGCTTCGATCCGTTGTTCCACATGCTCAGCCCTTCCCCACGGCCCAGAACAAGCGCATGGTGGGCACCTGCCGGGGGTGAGTTTCGGGTCCCGAAAGCCCCCTCGCCCTCTATCACGTACACGAAGGCAGTCCAGTCTTCCGGTATCTGCTGGTGGGCATGTGCCCTCGGCTTTAGGGTGAAGTCGAGGTACATTGTTGGGGTCCGGGTGTAGACCGGCGAGCGGACCCCCATGGATTCCCCTGCTATCACCCGGACCTCGACCCCATCGTCCTCCCCTGTTGGTATGTCTTCGCTCGGAAGTTCCTGGTACCGTGGCTCGATCCTATAAATCATTTTTCATGCAATAGTGTGCAGATCAAGAAGGGCTGGAGCAGGAGAAAGTATTTTATGCAAGGTGTGATCTATTGACATGTTTACCCGATGGCATTAACCAATAAAATTCATATATTTGTAGGATATTGTCAAGTATATGCAGCACTGACACTAGCATGCCAAGCCAGAAATAACACTTGACAATTTTGGACACCTCTCTCGTTCAATTTGATGGATTTGGTTTTGGACCGACGTCTTAGAAAACTCAAGGTATAGAAAAAGAGGCTAAATTTTCAAAAATCTTCGAAGTTCTTGAGTGATGGAAACCCGATATTGTCTTGGTGGCCAGCATAGATTGGTTCAAAACAGCGCACTAAGCAGCGATGTGATGAAAATCGACTGAAAGCACATTCGAACATTGCGAATTGCTAGTTGGTCGGTCCGGAGGATTTGCAGAACTGATATGGTCTTTGAATTGGATTCCATCGTAAAAACATAATTGGGGCTGGTTAGTCCGATTGACTCAAAATTATATCGGCCAACCCGAAAAGCATAGAACAAAAAATGATTTCTTACATTTTATCTTTGGAGGAAAGATTGATCCAGAGCTGTAAGCCTTTGTTGACCCCTTCGGTAGCAGGCATCTCCGAGTGGATTATTCCCCTTCCTGCTGTCATCCACTGTTCAAATTTTGTAACCAAGAGAAGTCAACAATTTCGACATCAGAGATTCAGAGTCAATTCTTTTCCTGATGGAGATCTCCAGTCATCAATAATCACGCAAACTCTCTTTCAAAATTTCATTGTCACCTGAACATCGCCAGGCCCGATCGTCCCCTTGTGCCCCGCAAAGTCTTGGTGGGTGAATGATCCCTGAAAATCGAAACAAAGCAAGTCTCGAACTTCAGGAAGTTAATTTTACCGAATGGAATTGGATTTCGATTTTTCTTTTGCCTTTTCTTGTTCTCGTGGATTGAAAAATTTTTCGATTACCTGCAACATGTAAGTGACAGTCTCGAAACCTCTGTGGGGATGATCAGGGAACCCAGCAGGCGGGGACACTGCAAAAAAATTCAAGGAGAACTGTCACATTAATTCCAATGAAAAAAATTAAATAAATATTTTTTTAACTAATTACTAATTAATTTAATCTGTCACAGTCAACTGGCCGTTGGATGGAGGAGTACCGTAGAATTCATCCAGCATAAGAAAGGGATCCAAATTCCTCAATTCCGTCCTGAAAAAACAAGAATGAGGAAGGAACCAAGTGAATTCAATAACCCGAATAGAAAATCCTGTCAAGAACAGGAAAACAAATTGGGGATGATGAATCCTAAAGAAACAAAAAGCATTGAGGAGAGTTGAAATCCAAAATTGACTAAAATCTTAAATTCTCTTGATCTAAATTCGATGAGTGATGTGCAAGAAATCTCCATGGAAAACTCTATGAGGGGAAGTTCCAATGATCACGATGACCTGATTGATCCAATCACGGAGAATTTGGAACTTTATTTTTTTGATGAATTTGAGAATCCACAGAGAGAGAGAGAGAAGAAAAGGAAGATAGAGGGATTGGATTTAGTCACAGAACCTTCCAATGCTCCTTCTGACAGTGGCCCCTTCCCCTTCCCTCTGCTGCTTAGCCAAGACCTTCTTCACGACGATCCTCGGGCTCTCAAACGGTGATCCTCGATCCGACCCGGACATTGTACTCTTGCTAGCACTAAAGATTCCGTGTTGAACAGAAACAGAGGGCTCTGGGGATCCCCTTGATGACTGGGATTTGTACGGGACAGTGAGAGTCTATGAAAGGCAGCTCTCACAAGCCTGTCCTCTGTGGGTGGGTGTTTTTGGTGATTTCTGTTGTGTCTTTGGGACGTCTGGTTGGGTGTGCATTTATACATGTTTATGGGTGGGAGAATTTGGAAGGAAAAGAGGAGAAGATGCAGACGAAGAATGAGAAATGACACAGAGAGAGAGAGAGAGATTAAATTCTAAGAGCAGTTGCCATGTCAGCAATGGGAGAGAGAAAAATGTTCCTGTTTTTGACCAAAGGTGCCGGTGAATCCGTCATTGTATAGATTCCATATTTAAAAAAATTGTAGAAGGCACTAAAGTAGATTTGATTGATATGGTAAAATGACTCTTACCCTTTAAATGAGATATCAAATTCGAATATTGTGAATAAAAATGATTCATCTTAGAAAGTTTTTGCCTTGGAAAGTTCTACCCATAGTGAACCCGCTCGACTTGAAATAATTAGTTCTAACTCACTGAATTTCTAAAAATTAGTGGTGCAGACAGGAAAAATATTATAAAAGAGATCTATGCGCCTCCTAAAATAGAATACAAAGAACAGGGGAGTAGAGCACCTTTTCCCTTTAAATAATATCCCGAGTTCGAGTCTTGTGAATAAAGACAATTTACCTTGACAGGACTCTATCCCTCAGTGGGCTCTCCCATCTCGAGCTGAATTAGTCAAAGTCGGTTGAGCTTCTGGATACCGGTGGTTCATACCAAAAAGTAAGAGGGGAGCAAAACAGTTGAAAGAGTTTCAGAGGCAAAAATCAAATTAAAAATTCTTTGATCCAATTTAACGATGATATAACACTGTAACAAACCCTCCTTTCACTGTCAAATTGATTCTTCTCCATGCATTATGTTGAAGTGGAACTTTTGGACCTCATATAACTTTTGGGTGTGTGAGAATCCAGTTTTCACCTCCACAATCATGGGCGACATTTGGGACTGCCATACCCCCGTGGCAAGTAGAGATACCAACAAAAGATTCCTGTGAATTAACAAAATCCGTGGCAGTCGATTGCTGGACCGTCACATGCCCATCTATTTTCTACGGCTCGATTGATGTTGTTACGTAACATCCAATAATAAAGTTAGATAACTGATAAATTTCTTCGCACTCAATGATTAACATTAATCCGTGGATGCATTGTCGGTGTGTACAACCTGTGTCTAATCTAAAATAATTTCACCAAAAGCACTCTCCTGACAACCGATCACGAACCGTGGCATTTTCTTATACTTGGATAAGAGGGACTGGGGATGGATTTAGGAGATGTGAAGGACAATTACTTCCCTTGAAATCGAAAGATTCTTAGAAATCTAATTTAATTTTTACTAATTTTGTTATATTCTTATTGAGATGTCTTATTTTGTCTTTTTGAAATCCGTCCTTTAGTTCTTCTTTGAGTCTGACTCCGATGAATAATAAAATATCTAGATCCATCCATAAGGGGACCACCGATCACTAGGCGATTTCCTCTTATAAACTCAACCTGCTAAAATGTAAACTCACATGCTAGTAAGTTGTTGTGTCATGTAAAATTTTCACTAATATGATGCGGTATTTAAGTAATTTCTAATTCAAAAGCTTATTTTGATAAATAAAAAGGAGGGCAACAGTAATTATGACCTAATTACCCTGCTATGTAATGTTCGGGTTTTTGGATTCAACCAAATTAGTACTAACATTGGTCCTGTTAATATAATACCGCCAAAAGTCTACTATAGACTTAAGAAGTCGATGTCGGCTAAGACACAAATTCAAGAGTCTCTTTTGACAAACCCGTGGCTTTAAGGTGAGTTTTAAACTATTAGATTACTGCTCTTGATAGTTCAAAGTAATCAATAATGATACTCAATCATCTATCTTTAATTTTTAATTGCATGATTATATTTTTAATAAGGGAAAGAAGATTTATGAAGAGAGTGATAGTTATAAATAAAGATAAATTGGCCATACACCAAAGCTATTAGAATTTATTTTCCTTCACAATTTTAGACATGACACAAATGCATTTGTTCACAGCTTAACAAATATTTCACCTCATATTCCCAAATCAATGTGATCTTAATTTAGAATTTCCATCCCCCGATTATTTCCATTAAGTGAACATCCTAATTGTAAGAACTAATTTATGGGCCTTTCACTTTTCAAAATTAAGAGCTCATTTAAACTATCCTCCAACCAAACTAAGAAATATAAATGTTGTGTAATATGATAAAGAGAGTTTGGTACAGTTGATATTGCTCTCGTCCTGTGACCTAAAGATCCTAGTGTTGGATCTCGCTAGATGGACTTTTCAGTGCCCCTTTATATTTTTATAAAATATGGAATACATAAAGACATTATTTTATTGAGAAAGTTGGCTTAATGCAGTTGGTACTGCTCTCTTTCTATGAGACCTCCTGTGTCCCTTTTATCTCATCTTTTTTTTTTACTCTTTCTAGGCCTATGTGCCTCCGATATTCTTTTATCATGTTTATAATATCCAATTCTCATATCATGTTATTTTTTTGGCCGCACTTAACGTATCATGTCAACCATTCGGATAATCTTTTGAACATTTCCAAAATTCTCTTGACTATTGTGATTCGTCTCGCTCCTACAAAATTTCCTCCTCTTAATTTCTACACGGAATTCCCTCTCAAATATCACCTAGTATATTACAACATTGAAGTCATTTTTCATCTGTATAATTTTTGTATTTCATTATTTACAATTCTTTTTATGATATTCACTATGCATAATACGAGTATTTATTATGTTATATTATTCAAAGCACATATTAAATAATCAAAATTAGAAAAAATAAGTTTTTTACAGCATCATAAATGTTTTTTTAAAAATATTTCAATTTTAAAGTAGAGGAAGTTTGTTGGTTGGTTGGTTGGTTCACGTAAGGAGGTTGCAGCGCGTGGCGGCAAATATTTGTGGGCTGGACCAGCTAATAATGCTGCCGTCATCCTGCTGTCATCGTGATTCGTGTTCTTCTAGAAGCTGTCCTCCAAAAAGGCCAAATATTTACGTGTGGGTTACTTTTTTTTTCCTCATGAAGTTATATCAATCTACTCTAAAATGTCCATCCTATGTACGAGAAAACCAGGTGTCTAATGGACACAAGTCGTGACAGTACTAAAATAGTGATTAATAAGATTAAATTATTTCCAGGATTGTTTTTAAAAATTAAATTCCACATCAATTGGGGTAGAGAGCAAACTTGTGATTATAAAATAACTTGGTACAATTATCTAATAGATTAAGTTTTTGATGTCAGTTGTTAAAGATGAATATTTAATGGTATGTGTCAAGTGTCAACATATTACTCACGTAAGAGCAGATGTTGAGGACTAAATTCTACATTGATTGGATTATAGCGTAAATTTGGATTTATAAGATAATTAGGTAACACCACCTAATAGGTTAAACTGTTGGTGTGAATATGATCTCAATTTCCTATTGGAAAGATGGATATTTTACTCTCTCTTTTTTTTTTTTTGTAATTTCATGGTTTTATTAAAAATATTAAAATGATTGAAGCACTTTCCCTTTTCAATTCATAAAAAACTTTAGAAGTTCGTGAGATAATTTGGTCATTTGCTAAAAGTTTGTAATATAATTTAACTATCTATTAAAAGGTCATGATATAATTGATTATTCGTTGAAAGTTGGTGTTTTTAAAATTTTATCCCTAAATAGAATGCCACATATGCCATGTCAGTTCCGTCATTTGCCAAGTCAGCAATATGACATGTTGTGGTAATGGAAACAAACTTCATGATTTAACGGGCCATTTTTGAAGTTCTTGATAAAATTTGATCATTGACGGAAAGTTTATTGTGTCTTTGTAGGCTAATATCCCTAATAGTACATAATTTAAAGGTGGCCCAAGACATGAACCATAGGTTTAGAGAATAAATTCAATGATTTATATTTAAACTATACATGAATTCTAATTCACTACAAGTAATGCCAATTTATAAAAACCTAGCATTTTCCATGTTTAGCAAATACTCAAGACTCCAACTAATCTGTAGAAGGTGTTCATTCACCTTTATACTAGCATAGGTTGTCTTATTATAGTGTCACCAATTGCTTTATCGCTCTTGTAGAAAGCAAGAAATTTAAAGCAACATACAAATTGTCACCTCATTATTATTTGATATATGATATTAACGTATCATATAAATCAAATTTCACGACTTCCTTGAAACTTTAATACACTGACACATGTCGCTGGGAAAATTTATGCTTTCAAAATAAATGGATATTTCCTAAAAAGAAATAAACAAACAAATTTAGGTAAATATTTATTACTGATTAAATGGACAGTTGGAATCGATTATAGCTGACCAATCAAGTGCAAGCACGAGGATTGACATCCTTTCCCCTCCCCTATAAATAGAGGGGTCTTCTTCAAAAGAGAGATAACAAGAAGAAGGTACAAATGTTTAGAGAGCTTTGCAAACAAGACTCTCTAGAACTTTTTCGAAACTCTGGTAACTCAAGATTCGGAGGAACTTCGATCAGATTCATTGAATTCATGCTCAAAGTCCTTGGTGACTCCACCTTGATCGAGAACAAGCTGCTCAAGCCTTCGCTCGAGGATCGCGGACCTGTTGAATCAAGCCCATAGGCCCCAGTAGTTCCACATCATTCCTTGAGCGAGAACAAGTTGTTAAGCCCTCGGTCGACACTCCAGCATGTGAAAGAGAATAAGAAGATCCGTTCTATGTTTTCTTTACAGATTTTCACGTAGAGAATTGTGCCCACATAAATTATTACATGAATATTTTTGCCCGATTTTCTTGTCTAAAGTTCTATAAACACGAAATTTGTTACGTACATTTCTATCTTTAATGGTTATAAGAATTATTAAGGACAAATATCCAACTTATCTCATTTGTAAAAATTTATTACATTAAAACCAATTGAAAATTTTTTCAAAAAATTAACCCAATATTCCTAACATATTATAATGCACTGGAAATATAAACACACATAATGCATATAGCCTTTAAACCTTTAAAATGTGATTTCAATTTAAAGAGTTAATTCACATTAAATGACATCATTGGTAGGATACCAGTATTCACTCTGTCCATTTACATGAATATGATAATAGTCTTATGTCTCCTGTGAAGAGACGTCATTGGTAAAACACCAGTACACCTGTATTCATTTCCTTGCAGAAGGATTTACAAGCATTTATTAAATGGGGATCATATATTATATTCTTCAATATCCTCGTGCGGTGAATTTTCACTTGAAAATATGCTTATCTCAATAGGCTCATCTTTTAACGACATCTACCTGAATCTGTTACATGCCCTTCTATAAAATTACTAATTTCTAAGTACCTTTTCACACAATAGAATTGACTAAACTTCATCTCTTCAAGCGAGCAGGTTTTTGTCTTCTCTTTTTCAATGCATTTTCTCCATATACATTACTCATGATATACCTTCAACTCAAAAACTCATATGCACATCAAACTGATTAGTGCAGTATTAATTCACAAAATTATATAATTAGGAGTTTTATACACAGAACCCATAATTCTCAATTTTCACTTTTTTTACAATAATTTATGCTCATATGCGAAGAAACTTAATTATATAAGTTTGATAACTAAGACATGATTTCACTGCATGTATGAAACATTCAGATGAAATATACAGATCTTTTATATCAATTATATGTTATTAGCATCTACCAGAATAGTTTCATGAATATTTCAATTTAATTACATAAGCATGACCAAATCTCTTCAATTCCCATCAATTAAAAAAAAAACAGATTCATGCTATATCTTGATTCATTATTTACTGGAGCAGTGCCCAATTGAGAATTTAGTGACAAGTATTAAACTAAAAAGAAATATATTCCAAAAAGCAAAAAACAAGAGGTTTATTTGTCTAAAAAATTACAAATTATTGTAGGGTTTCTTATTCTACCACAAACTGGTTTTTTACCTAAAAAATCACGAATTATGTTATGTTTTTCCTAATATATCATGCTATTAATTTTGACTATTAATTGCTGATATGTATAGTCAACTCTTTTAATTGTGCAAACATAATCTAACGTGACATCTTACGTGGTGCCTAATGGTCCTAAAAAATTATGAACTATCATTGAATTTCATGTTCTATCACGCACTATAATTGAATTCCCCTATTCTATCATGAACCATTATTAAATCTCTATTGTACAACAAACTATTGTCAGATTCTTTATTCTATCATGAAATATTGTTGAGTTTCTTATTCTACTACAAATTATTTTTGCCAAAAATTTTATAAATTATGCTTCGTTTCCCTCATTTACCATGGTATCAATTGGGGAGAATTATATTGACAGTCCTAAAAGTATATCATTTCTCCTAAGTCAATGCTTTAAGTTTTAAATTGATATTTTCAGTCCTAAATATTTGCTCCGTTGGACATATGAAGTTCTTTTCGGTACTTACTGTTAGAATGCTGCTAACGTGTCATTAAAGCGATTAGTTCTTTTAATTTTGTCGTTAGTTTCTGACATAGCATATGAGTTGGTGTTTTTTATATTAAATATATGACATGTCACATGTAAAAAGACATTTTATAGGACACTAAACAAATTTTGAGTGATTTTCAAGATTTAGAAAAATTAACATGACAAATTCATGTCCCAAAGGATCAAAATCGATCTAATTGATTTAAAAATAAAATAAATATTGTGGCCCCAAGTTGAAAAATCCTTATTCACTGCTGGTTGAACCAGGTAAGAAGAGTTTGCTAAAATAAACCAAGTTGAAAAATATCAAATTAAATATATTACCGTCACGTCAACCAAATTAATGAAAAAAAATGATGATTTAACACTATCAGTGATACATCAGCAACATATGACGGAATGGACTAAAAAGACTACTTTAAAATTTATAGGACTGATTTAGGAGAAATGAAGAACTTTTAGGACCATCGCCGCAATTCTCCCTATCAATTGAATGAAAGAAAATTGTCACTTTTCACATTTTACTCTCAACAATGTTTGAGGTGCTTTAATTATATTACACTATTGCATGTTAACATATTATTTGTAGTTAGAAATAATATTAAAGGAATATAGATAAGACAAAAAAATAAACTTATATGTTATACTACCTCATCTATTCTTCAAAACAATGTCAACCATTGTGCATTTATGTTTCTTAAACAAATATGAGGAGACCGAATAATTATCAAAATCAATATGTACCTTATATTATAAGGATAGCCACATGATCAAATTATTGTGTAGAACATATTGGTTTTGATGATTATTTGGTGTCCTCGTCATATAAGGAATATATATACACATAGTTGACTTTCTTTTGAAGAATGCATGAGGCAATATAATATATAAGTTAGTGTTTTTATGTTCTATTAATGTTATTTTAAAAATAAAATACAAAATAGTAGGGTAGCGTGTAAGAGTATATACTAATTAAAACACCTCAAAAACTATTCTGAGTAAGATATATAAAAAATAATAATTTTCTTTCATTCAATTGATACTATGGTAAATGAGGGAAATGAAGTATAATTTGTGAACTGTTGACAAAATGGTAGAATGTGAAATTCAACAGTATAGTTCGTGGTAGAATAAAAAATCAGACAATAGTTTGTGGTACAATAGAGAATTTGACAATAGTTCGTAGTAGAATATGAGAATTCGATGATAGCTCGTAATAAAATAGGGAATTCAATGATAGTTCGTAATTTTTAGGACTAGCTTGAGACAATGTAAGCTGTCACGTTAAACTCTGTTTGCACAATTAGAAAAGTGCACGTGAGCAATTATTGGTTAGAATTAACAATGGGGTAGATTAAGAAAAAAAAGAGCACATTTTGTTATTTTTTAGGCAAAAAAAATTTATAGTAGAATATATAATTTTATAATAGTTTGTGATTTTTTGGACAAGTAACCAAAATAATAGTTATCATGTTATCTTAACATTAATCTTTTAACATTTTAAAATAATTTGCCAAGAGTTTCCAATATAACATGATACTCAATATATCTTTATTAAAGGATACTGAAAATTATATTTTGTAAAAAATGATAAATATTTAATTATTTACCGGTAAATAAATCACATGCTCTAATAAGAAACTCATATTTTGTTCCAACATATACATATATATATATATGAATAATATTTAGAGGAAAATGCAAATATTAGTTCCTTAATTTTCATATATCTTAGGTAGGCATGATTTTAAAACTTATTCAACTAGTTTTCATAAATTTCAAGGAAAAAAAATTCAATCATCTGACTTCCATAGCTATCCCTTTTATTTCTCTCAGTTAATTCCAAATTAAGCTCCACGCACAAGAAATTTTAGGGAAAACAAATAAAAAGACGAAATTCAAAATTTACTATAGATGTGAAATCTCACTGAGAAAAATATATTTGCAAGCAATACCCTGTCAGCTAAGGGTGTGTAGAAACCGGTTGGGCCTCGAAAACGGTTTTGAATCGAACCGAACTAAAATAACTAGTTTGGTTTCTATTCGGCATAACAAGCTCAAACTGTAACTAGTTTGTGGGAAAAACCGGATTGATTTGAACCAATTCGACTAATAAATTTGAACCAAATTGATTTTAAAATGGTTAGATCTAATTTAGCTTGAAATCAGTTTGAACCGAACAAAATTTGTTTTAAAATTGTATTTTCATATTATATAGTATTATATTAAAAGAGGTTTGATGTAGCTTGAAATGGTTGACCACAATGATTATACTTAAAAATTAATTAAACTGCTTTTTGTCCAAAAAATTATACCAAAGTAGAACTGGTTCAAAGAGTTTTAGTTCACTTTCAGTTCAGTTCTCCCTGAACCATTTTTTTTTTTGGACACCCCTACCATCAATGTGTCAACGTGGTCAAAAGAATATTTTCTTTCCTCAAATTAACCTTATTGTCAGTTCCCTATCATCACAAAGGAGCTGACCTGAGATATTCGGTTCAATCGTAACAAATATTGTGGAACTTAAATTAAATTAGCAAGAGACAGAGACTTTCTTGCTAACACCTATGGATTTACCTTATCATGTGTGCTCGTTGATGTGCGCATGGGACTATAGGAATTAGTCAAATAAAATTAGAATAGCACTCAATATCAAGAGAGAGGTAGAGAGACCCATCCTTTTGATAATAGAAGTGTTGCCTCAATTGAAATCTCCAGTGTCCCAAACCTTCATTTCCAAGCCTATTAAAGAGAATAACTTCTCTTATTTGCAATTATGCAGCAGTTCTCAACTTGATGTCTGCCTTTCATAAATAAAAATTGATGCTTTCCATTTTGTGAACAACAAAATTCGAGAAATTTGAAAATAATTTTTTTAAGGAAACATGACCACACTAAATATGATAAATGCAACCTGAATTTCCTTGTCAAGTTACAGAATCAAAAGGAGATAAGGAGGTCAAGTGGCACAGAAATGTCATGGTTGCATTTGTTGCTCGTGAAAGTAAAAAAAAAAAAAAAAAAAAAAGGTACGTGCATGTGTGTATGCATATATATGTATAAAGGCAGAGGATTAGATTTATTTTCCTAGGTGTTTTATCTTACGAGCCATCAAGTGTTGCCTAGTGATGAAAATCAAATTTCTGCTTCTCCCATTCTTAGTGCCCGTATCCTTCACAGGTATTTCAATTTAGAGAAAATTGCCATAATGAAATTTGAACTTAAATATATCATTTAAAAATTAGAAAAAGATTGATAAAATTTATCAAAAAAATCTCTACGTGTCACACACTATGCAATCAAGAAGAATATTTGTTTTCAAATTTTTATATGAGACCGTTTGAGATATAGGAAAATATTAAATCATAAAAATTCGACAAATATAAGCTCTAATTTGAAGACCACTATGACAAAACCAACTTGCTAGGAAATGGGTGTAAATAAGATAGTACAATTTGCGAATAGTTCAGGGTTAAATCGATAAAAACTTGAATTCGGCTCGATCTTAATAAGCTTGCGCTCGGCTCGGGTTAGTTAGTTAAACAAGTCAAGTCAAGCCTAATAATATTCGACTAGTAAAACTCGTGAGTCTAAACAAATTTTTTATGCTATATAACAATAATTACCATTATTCTTTAATTTTAAAAAAATGGAAAAATAATGAACAATATTATCTCAAATTCTTATTTAAAATATTTATTTCAGTCTCTTTTACTCATTCGCAAAAACTTAATTGTAATTAATTCTCTCCCTCTTCCTTCTTAGTCTTCCTCCTTAGTATTTCTTCGCTCCATGTAACTGACACAACGACCCCGTGCCTGAGCTATATATGTTTTTTTTCTCGGCTAAGCTCGATGAGCCTTAGTTTACTATAACAAGCCAAGCACAAGTCTAAAATACTGGGCTCGGCCGAGCTCAGGCCCCAGGCCGAAGCTCGCAAATCGGTAAATGAGCCAAACTTGAATATTCTAGATTCGAACTCGGTTTGGCTTGTTTACACCCCTACTAGGAAATATTAAAAATTGGAAATCGGACATATTGAGAAATTGGGAGAGAATTGAAAAACTTTCAAATTGGAAATGCAGGTAATAATGCATTTTTGGTAAATTGTTTTGATGATAAATATTACATATAAAGTTACCGTGCGATTTCAATAAAAATATTGAATATACAATGTCCAGCAGAAAATATCATGCCATGTTAGCATTACTCACGCATATGCCCCAAATCAGCTAACACCCTAAAAACAATAAAACGGTAATCAGCAAAGGAAAAAAAAAACATCACAACTTGCAGAGAATCGTACAAAATAAAATGATTTCGGCATAATTTTAATATTTTTATTTCACCAAGTGTGGTAGCCTAACAGTCTAAAACTCACTCTAATGTGGTTTGTTGGGGGTGATGTCACGTGTTCGAGTTCCGCTCTGAGTAATATTGCCAAAAGAGACTTTTTAGCATTTGAGTTTATGGACACCGACTTCTTACACTACATTAAACTTTTGGTAGTGCTAACATTTATGAGACCACTGTTAGCACTGATTATTCAATCCATATGATATGTTTGCAGTTGAACATGAAAATTCGAATATTACGTAGCGGGGTGGCTGGATCGCCGCCACTGCTGCCCTCCTTTAATCTATAAGAAAAAAAAGGAAGAATTGTAATATTTTTATAAATTTGTACTAAATATCGTGTTGATAAAAAACGGGGAATATGTTATATACTATCTCCAACCATTTCTTAATTTTCTATTTTCTTCCTAAATTCCTTTTTTTGTCAGATTTAGTTCTTCAAATTTTTTTCCTTAAATTTACTTTTAGCACCTTTTAGTATGTTACTAATTAGAAATTATTAGAATAATCTGACCGTGTAAAAAATTTTAAAATAGTAAAATTAAGTAAAACATAATAGATTCGGAGGAGCAAGTGTTGTGGTGATCATCAGCGAGACCTCTTCCCCTCCACGGTCCCCATTGAATCTTATAGAATATTGAGGACGCAGCGGAGCAGGTGTGGCCACTGACCAATCGTTCCCTTCATCTTTTGATTTTTGCTTACCCAGTTCGTTTAAAATTTTATATAAATAGATTTTTAAGATATTTTGAGTAGGAAAATATTTTGAAATATAATGAGAGCTAAATTTAATTTTAAAAAATATAGTAAAGAGGTAAAAAATTTTAAAAAAATCAGGGCAAATGATTTTTCTTTCTTTCTTTATAGGAACGAAAGTACCCGATCAAATGAAGAGGTTTATTTATTCATTTTGAAAAGTTCACGGCGGTCGCTACCGATGGGCGGATTCATTGGTAAGCCGATAACGTACAATAGATTAAATCCACGACTCAACTCTCTCGGGGCCGGTGTCTAGGAATTGATGGTGAGTCTTAGGCCGTAAAATATACCGTCTTATTGATTAGTCGATTATTATGACGTCAAAAAAAGAAAAGCTGATGTCAGTCCCATCTCACGAGCCGGGACCGCTTATTGGTTGCGCAGCATGATGTGGATCAGCATGAAACCGCTGCCTGCCCTCTGGAGTAAAAAATTTTGTATGTAATGAATATATCATGTGTTAGTGTTAATATAATATTATTAATTAATAAAAATTAATTATTTCTAAATTTTTTATTTTATAATCTTTATTAAGAAAATTGTAAAATTATTAAATTTTATTAATTTTTCACGCGGTATGTGCGTCATAAGCTATTCTCTGTCCCCTTGGAGACAAAAATAAACAAGGGCCAGCCGGCAAAGTCGAATATGTGCTACTAAAAACTTTTTTTTTTTTTTCATAAAAAATGAATTATTTTTCAAATTACAAAATGCTATTAATTGCGATAATGGTTTTTAAATCTATAGCATTGCTTATGACGCACCATATTATACATGTTACGTATAATTATATTCAAAATATATTTAATACAGTGACAATCTTTTTAGATTTCCTAGGATCGAAAAATACTGTGTATAGATCTTACCAATGGGGCTCCTCGAAATAAAATCGCCAGTAGTAAGAATTATATATGTTTGAGCTAGGGACCATTTTAATTAGTTTAAATAATTCACCTACAGCAAAAGTATATCATATGACAATCCACCTTTTGTTTGTCTCCTATAAGTAAAATTGTGCAATTCAAGTAAATATTTTAAGGTGATTTGGTTCTTTCTCTTCATAAATAAAGTCTTGGTTTGGATATTATAAATGAAAAAATTCATAGTCGATAGAATCTTACTCTTTGACTGGTTGATCAGCTGATATCCAGATTAGATGAGATTATTAGACTTCCAGATACTAAAAGAAAAGTATGATATCTTATTTTTGTTCGACAATGTTAAAACATGTCTCCAATTCAAAGTTTATGTGCGCATGTCCTTTTTCTTCATTTTACTATTTTACAGAGATAGAAAAATCATGCTGTCTTTTTCCTTCTTTTTTTTTTTTGTAAACGGTAACATTAGTATCCAAAAATCTAACAATTCTAGACTGATCCAGTTCAAGTTGGGTGTGTCTGCATTGTCCTGATGTGAATTCTCTCCATTTATAAAACTTGGATCCAAGATCTTACTTAAAAAAAAAAGTCTTACCATACCATGTCAACCAATACACTTTGGTAAAAGTGTTCGTTCTTTGTATTACTATTAAAAAGCTTCTGTGCGACGAATTGAATTGTTTCCGTGAAGATGATGGTATGATGACAGCAGGGTGATGAGATGCATATTGCGGTCATCATCATTCAATCATCAAACATGTCATCACATCCACTGCCCGATATCGACTCCATAAACTGCTGCTCCACTTGTTCAAGACTTTGTTATCACCCAAAGATGGAACCTCTGCTGTCCACTACATGCACAGATTCTGTACGCCTTATCCCCGCCGAATGGGAGATTATATCAAGTGCATGTCACTTATCCACTGGTATTGTGTAAAAGTCAGTTGCAGTTGATTTTTAAGTTCGTTAGTTGGGCCACCGTGAAATCACTTTTCTACTTAAATCAATTTTGATAGGCTCTCACACACGTATACAGTGGATGAGTAACACAGGCATGGTATTTAGATCTATGGAGGTGGTCCCTGGTTGGCAGCGGAGCCACTTCACTATTGAATCGATGAAAATGGAATATAATATAATACAATATAGAGAATCTCACCGGTGAAAAATCGAACTCATGACCTTTTAATTATGAGTCGAGGTCGACGGTACTAACTGCAACAATACCTCTTTACAAGACAGTAGAGTTTTACTACCTCGGATAATATATATGTGCTATCGCTAGCTAATTTTTAAAGGGTACGATCAAATAAAATACTAATATTTTTCAAATAATTAAATCTAAAGCATTTTTTTCCAACGATATCAAAAGCATATATTAGTCGAGCTTTGTTTCAGCAAAGAAAGTTTTGTCTTGCGATTCAGGCAATTACTCGTTCAGATAACAAAATTCGTTTCAAACACGTTAAGTGTCTAATTCTTTTCCACGAGAATTCTTCATTATTTGTTGAACTTTAGATAAAACCACTAAAAAGGTTGTTTTTATAGCTGATAGAATCCATGAAAAGGTAAAGTGTTATAAAAGAATCAAATAAAAATAGTCAATTGATGGTTATTATGTATTTATTTATCCAAAAATCAAAGTTTAACAGAAATTTAGTCTAAAATTCCTGAAAAAATGACTTTTTTTTTAATAATTACATCAGTAGCAATCCTGTAAAATTCTTTCTAATGTTATAAAATCTATTTGAAATATCATAGAACCAAGAAATGTATAAATATGTGCACTTTTTTCGGTGACAAGGGAGCAATGGACCTGGTACAAGAATATGAAATAAAGAGAAATAAAATGTCATATAACTTTCACAGTGAGAATTGAATTCAAAACCTTTATATTATGTGTAGTTTTTAAATGGACAATTAGTCAAAGGCTAAAACCTAGAGCAATATATTCAATGCCCGCTGCAGCCAACATATCTTTATGTCGTTATAGTAATGACAATTCATAAGGGAAAGAAAAGCAAATCAGATGGGATCTTTTTGTATTTTTCTTGTGAGACCATGAGCTACTTTTTGTCAAGATCAATCCTCGTCTCTATGATGGCTTGACCATAACAGTGCATCGTTTTCGGTAAGTTTTGAATAGCTAACCTGCTGGTAAAGTCATACAAGTGAGGCGCGGTTTGCTTATATCCTACCACCTTATTAATTTCAATTTGAATCTTATTTATGGTGTCCTTTCCATGATATTTAGAATCTTACCAGACCCTAACTGATTCGAGTTTCACCGGTCCATTGAGGGTAAGGTTCTGCTAATTATAGATTTTCTATATTCACAAGACTCCAATTTAAGATTTTTCTCAAGTAAAAAAGAGTGTATAATCCTTTCAACCAACCAACTCATCTCTATTGAATTCGGATTTCCTTTTCATGGGAGATTTTCTATTTTGAATTTTATTAAATTTCAAACTTGGTAACAGAGATAGAAGTCAAACTTGTCTTGGATACTTATATCACTTCCAATGGTTATTTTCAAAAGAGTAAAATATATTATGGTATATTTGAGCCATTTATATTATATCACTTTCATTTTTTAAATTTTTTTTAAAGTATATATTATATTTCATATTTTCCTGCAGGCAATACTTAGATTTACATTTAAATTAGTTCCCTATCACGCGAGGACTCTTTTGGAATGTTATAAGCTTGTAAGGATTATATTTTGGCCTGTTTAAAGGCTAACGCTTAGTCTTAGACGATTTTGGGTACTCTAAATATTGTTCATTAACAAAGAGTGAGATTTTATTACCCTTAATTATTTGAAGAACTAACCGAACTTATTGGAATTTTTCGTTGCATTCATCCTCGACTTAATTGTAAAAGTTTGATAACCGACACAAGATTCTACTGCATATACTGCACCTTCAAATCTAATAGACATATCATTTATGTGCTATTATCATTTAGTAGAATAGTTTTATGAATGTTTTAATTGAATTATACAGCCATTACCAAATTTCTTTAATCACCTCAAAAAATATTCATATATACAAGATGTATATAGTAAAAATAAATCACA
This sequence comes from Lagerstroemia speciosa, assembly GCA_037672795.1. Classification (NCBI taxonomy): domain Eukaryota; kingdom Viridiplantae; phylum Streptophyta; class Magnoliopsida; order Myrtales; family Lythraceae; genus Lagerstroemia; species Lagerstroemia speciosa. The sequence continues at coordinate 6,347,925 of CM075301.1, read as the reverse complement.
TTTAGTAAAAAAAAGAGATAATTATATAGTTATTTGTTAGTAAATAAATCGCATGCTTCCAACGAGAAACTCATATCCACTCCCAATAAACATATGGGTTATATGTAATAATAATTTTTCTAGTTAAATACAGGAATTAGTTCCTTAATGCTTATATATCTCAGTAAGACGTGATTTTAAAACTCATTCAACCGCTGTCTGTAAATTTCGAGGAAAAAAAAACCAATAATCCAAATTCTATGTTTGGCTGGAGGAAATGGGAATTCTTATTCCGAGTGGAATAGGAATTCTGTCATTCGATTGGCTGGAATAAACTATCCCGGAATAGTTATTCCGGATCCACCTTCATAGAGGAGGAATAACTATTCCTTCCTCATCAATGGAGAATAAGAAATCCTAACCGGAATAGATGACCAAATTACATATTTACCCTTGACTATTCACCAATTTTTTAATGTTTTTAATATTATTTTTATATATTTTAGTTATTTTTATATTTTATTTTTATATATTTTAAAAATATATATTAGGGACAAATTTATCTTTTATATATACCATATTATTGTATGTAAATGTTAAAAAATTTGGTGTCATTTTCATGACTTGTAGATATTATCAAAGGAAAAGCATGCTATCTCACATTCCACAATGTTAAAACATGTCTACAGTTAAAAATTCATGTGCACATGTCCTTTTTCTTCTTTTTACTATGTGACGGAGAGAGAGAAAAATCATTGTGTTTTTTTTCGGCCAGTGCTATTAATATCCAGAAATTCAACCGACTCTAACTAACATAATTCGAGTTAGGTGAGTCCACTAAGGATAAAACTATTTTAAAGTGAATTATATCCATTCACAAGAATCGAATATGAGATCTTACTTAAACAGAAGATGTGTATTACTATCTCAATCAATCCACTTTAAAAAATTTATTGTGTCTTTGTATTACTATAAAAAATCTTCTGTCCAATGAATTGAATTATTTCTGTAAGGATGATGGTATGATGACAGGAGAGTGATGAGATACACTCATTGTGGTCATCATCATTCAATCATCAAAAACGTCATCACATCCATTGCCCGATATCGAATCATTAAATTGCTGCTATGCTTTTTCAACGTTTCATTTATCACCTAAAGACGGAACCTCTATGGAAAAGAGGGTTTGATATAGCAGTTTTACTTTAAATTTAGAATATAAGAGATCCCGGATTCAGTTTTTAACAGTGGAATTGACCATACCATTTATTTGGTCTTTCTTTTATCTACTTACAGACCTACGTGAGACTTGGTGGTCCCTTGTTTAGCAGCAGAACCACTTCATTCAATGATGAAAAGGGATACAATATCGGTCCACTTAAAGCATAGTATAATTTTACCACCTCTGATAATATAAACTAGATACAGACTTGTACTTCGCATGAAAATAAAATAAAATAAAATAAAAGTAAAACATTAAGATGTACTTATATAATTAGATTATTTATTCATATCTTATTATAATTTAATTTATATGAAATACATTCAATCATTCGTTTAAAAAGGAGACAATCTTTGGCCTATAAGGCCATAGATATGAAATGAGAACGGAAAATTCGAGCAATTATAAAGTGAGAAGTAGAAATCTAAGAAATTAATAAAAGATTTTTTGCTAAATTCTTATATATAGAATGGGAGAGAAAAATAATTAAATTTACTAATTTTTCCTTGGTCGGGATGAATTTACAAAATAGATGAACATTATGTATTTTAATATGTAAATTAGATGAAGACCAATACAAAAAATAAAGATAAAAAAACCAAAAATCTCAACGTTCATGTACAATAGCATATAGATAAATATACTATATCACCAGTTAGTTTTTCGAAGGGCGTTAGAAAAAAAAAATGAAATGCTAATATTCTTAAAATAATATTCTCATCTACCACTTTAAATCTCTTATTTTTTTTCTATGAGAGTTCTTTATTGTTTGTTGAACTTTAGATAGAAACCACGAAAAGGTTGTTTTACAGCTGATAGAATCAATGAAAAGGTTAAGTTCTCAAAAAAAAAAAATCAAATGAAAATACTCAATTGATGGACTTATAAAAATTACTAAATTGATGGTTATTATATCTTTATTTAGAAAAAAAATCAAAGTTTATCATAAATTTATTCTAAAATTCCTGAAAAATTAACTTTCATGATTACATCAGTAATAATCCTGCAAAATTCTTTCTAGAGGATGCTATCTTAGTGTAGCCATAATATAAGAATCCAACTCACAACCTAGAGGTCCTGAATTTGATTCTCAACATGCGAGTTTTATATCCAGTATTTATCTTTATTTTTTATTCTTATATTAGGATTATACGCCTCTTTTATTTTAAAAAAAAAAAAGAAAAAGAAAAAGAGCAGATCAGTGGGGACCTTTTCGGTATTTTCTTGTGAAACCATGAGGTATTTGCTGAGAATAATCCTCGTTTCTACGCTGGCTCGGCCATAACAGTGTATCGATCTCAGTAAGTTTTGAACCGCTAAATTGCTAATAAACTCATACAAGTGAGGTGCAGTTTGCCTATCGTACCACCTTATTAATTTTGATTTGAATCTTATTTGCAGTATGCATCCCACGATATTTAGAATCTCAACTGTTCATGTCTAATCCGAGTTTGAGTTTTGCCAGCTATCAAGGGTAAATCTCTGCAAGTTTTAAATTTTCTCAATTCACAATATTTAAATTCAATATTTTATTTTTTAAAAAAAAGGGGAATTCTAGCTATTTTAACCGACTCATGTTCATTGATTTCGGATTTTTTTATGTAGAGATATTATTTTAAATTCCAAACTTTCTTGCTGGATTATTAAATTCCAATCTTTTTTGCTGGATTATTAAATTCCAACCTTGGTAACAGAGATATATACAAGTCAACTTCTCTCTTCCAGAACCTGATAATTTGATGGAAATCCAATTTTTCAGTAAAAGATCCAATGGGAACGCAAAACAGAAAATTTTTAACAGCTGTGAGTGGGAAACATTGAAAAACGAAGGCCTTGAGTCTGGAGACGTGATAGGCATTGAGTCATGGCGACTGTTGATGCGGTCCTGTCAGGTTTAGCGAGTCGGTAAATTATTTTCTAACATAGAATCTAAAATATGGAACGGATTGTCAATATGACAAGGGAAAAAAATTCTATCAATGAAGTCAAATTATTCAAATCGATTTGCCAAAAGGTTGGCAGCTGTGACCTTAAAATGTTATGCATGCTTTATGAATTGAATTCTTATTATAAATACGCTCTTACCCTACGTTCAAAAATTCAATCTTCTCTGACTAATCTAAATTTGAGCAGATTTGACTGTTAAAATTATCCAAATCTTCGATTTTCTTCATTTATAAAATTTGTATCTAAGATATATTTTTTGTGTACGAAGGAGGCATATAAATTTAGAAGAGAATAGGAGGAATAAAAGGGCACGAGGAGTCCAACGGTGAGAATTGAATGCATGACCTCTTAGTCTCAGGTTGAGAGCAGTACCAACTGCCGCAAACCCCTTTCTCTATTTCAATTGTTTTGTTTATGATTTCTTTCACACGTGTGAACTGACATTTACCGATGATATTTAATCCCAAAAAAAGAAAAAACATCTGCTGATGAGAGGTGTACGTGGAACAAAGATTTTTAGGTGATCGTATATCGTCACATGTTATGTTATGATAAAATACCGATTAAATTATAGCCAAGTAACCAACATTTTTTAATCACTCCAATTATTGCTATAATTTTACTAATTAGAGAAACTTAATGCATGATCATTGTAAGATATTTTTTTTCAATGTCGCACATGTTCTTTGCGGTTGAAAATTCAAATACATCCAATTCCCTAAGTTTGCGAGAACTGATTGGCATTGTTATCCGTTTTTAATCTAATCTAAGTGGCGTCAACAGTGCCTAAGCATTGCGTTTGTTTCTGTCAAGGAAAAGGAAAGAAAACGACCTCGACTTTATCCTCCTCCTCCTCCTAATATTTATTATTTTTTTATTTTACTTTATGATTGAATATTAAACCAAAAAATTTAACAATTAAACCACGAGAACGTGGCCACTGAAAAACTGAGTTTCTAGAAGGCAGATGTTGTTTAATACAAAGGAGTATACTCATCAAAAGTATCTCATGGTCAACGTGGAGTTATGGCATCGGAGACTTCAGCATCCCGCACCTCAATATTTACCACGAGCTAAATAGAGTCGTTTAAAATTTCATGATAGTGTTACTCAGATTGATCATTTATTTCAATGAATCCACTGCAATTTATGGCCCATACAAAATACTATTTATTGAGAATTGAATTTAACGTCGATTAGGTAGAAGAAAAAAAACTTAGATTTATAAGAGAATTGGATACCACCGCCTATCAGTTTAGACTTTTAGGTTGATATAGACTTTGGACTCTTGTAGGTTCATGTAAAAATTTAATATGGTATCAGAGTGGGATGATACTGAATTTACACCGTGCCAAGTCCAAGTGTAGAACTCATAGCCTGTTAAGCTCGGGACTGGAAGAAATGTACTCGGCTCGATGTCAATTATTGAGGGTGGGTGTTAAAAGCACGTATTAAGTGTGAATACGTTACCATGTGAGAGTACGTGTTGAAAATTGAATCATACATCTATTAGGTAGAAGAAAAAACTTGAATTTATAAGAGAATTGAGTATCGTCACTTATCAACTTAGGCTTTTAAATGGATATAAGCTCGAGGCTCTTGTAAGTCTAGGTGAAAATTTAATACTATCTTTATCTAGAACGCACTATTTTCTTACTATTATTGACAACTACAATAGGGGAGTTTGGTTATATTTGCTCCAAGAAAAGTTAGAAGCTCAGCATTTTGTTATGAGGTTTTATAATGAGAATCAAATAATTTCATCCTCGAGAGATAAGTTTATCGTTAGTTGAGTTCCTAAGCGATTTTTTGGCTCAATGAACTCCTTGATAGATGCACTTTACATTAGACGGGTCCTTATTAATATCAATTAGGTCTCTTATGATATCAATTAGGCCCCTGACAGTATCAATTAGCTCCTTCATGGTATCAATTAGCTCCTTCATGGTATCAATTAAATCCCTCATGGCATCAATTATATCCTCCATTAGTTTTTCTTTCAATTTTAACGGAAATGTTAGTAATTTTGTCCCCTAGAAATGAGTTTTACATCATTTGGGTCCCTAATCAATTTTTAAAAATTTTAAATAATTTTAGAAAATTCTAAAAATTTTTAAATAATTTTAAAACTCCTAAAAGTATTTTAAATATACTAAAAATGTTTTAAGTAATTTAAAAATTCTAAAAAAATTAATATTTCCAAAAATTCTATTTAATAATATTTTAAAAAAATTCTAAAATTCTTAGATAATTTTAGAAATTCTAAAATTTTTTAAATAGTTTTAGAAAATTCTAAAAAATTTTTAAATACTTTTAGAAAATTCTAAAAAAAGTTAGATACTTTTAGAAACTTCTAAAAAATTTTTAAATCATTTTAAAATATTCTAAAAACTTTTTAAATAATTTTAAACTATTCTAACTAAAATACGAGTCCATCACCTGTGCAATATTTATGAAAATTTTTTAAAAATTTGAAAATCTTTTATCTTTCCTATAAATATCTCTTTGTATTACCTATGATAGCAAAATATTGGTTTGTCCCGTCTACAATATATAATTTTTTAAAATTTTCATAATTTTAGAAAAATTTTAATTCTTTTTATTTATGAAATTTTTTTGGTTTTTTTAAGTTTTTATACGCTTAAAAATTAATAAAATTTTTATTTATTTTTAAGTTTTCCTAATTTACAAAAAACAATTTCTATATATTTTGAACATATATTTTTTTAATTTTTACTTAAATTAATGAAAATTTTTTGATATTTTTCTCAATTATTTTTACATTATCCTTATGTTCTATATTTATTTTTGTATAAAATACAAAAAAATCCTAATTTTTTATTTTCATAAATTTTCAAGCTCTTCATATTTTTTTTATGTAATTTGAATATTTTTATTTTTTAGTTTTCCTATATTTTACAGTTGTTCTGATGTTTTTACAATTTTTCTAATTTAAAAATTTTAAGATTTTTATTTTATAATTTTTTTAAAAAATATTATTCCAATATGCCACGTTATGCAAAAAAAATTTTAATTTTTTGTAAAAAAGAGAAATTTATGAGGGACCTAATTGATAAAAAAAAAGAAATTAAGTTGGGGACCTAATTGATAGTGTAATAATACAGATGACCAAATTGAAGAAAAATGAATAGAGAAACGGACCTAATTGATAGTGTTTATTTTAACAGAAGGACCCAGTTGAAGTCATTAGAGACCCAATTGAAGTCATAAGGGACCTAATTGAAGCCAAGAACAAAAATGGTATAATTGATGCCAAAAACAAAAAGGGTATAATTGATGCCAAAAACCCACTCAAGGACCTAACGATGTAAAATACATCTATGAGGGATTTGAATGAGGCAAACAATCTCTCAAGAACCCAAGTGACGCTAAATTCATCTCTCGATAACGAAATTGTTAATTTGCTCTTTTATAATTTAATCAAAAATCAATTAGATCAAATGATTAAAATTATGCAAAGAAATATTTTCATAAATATCTCTGTTTCCTAGTAGTAATAATAGAGTAAAAACACCTCATGATCTCTATGAAATATCCCAACTTAGTGTTTGTGATTGCGGCCTTGTTTGCTTGCTATATCTTACGGGCGTTTGGCTTGAAATTTATTTGATCATGAGAAATGTTTAAATCATAATAAAATTCATTTTGTTATACTAAAATGTGAGATTATTATATTTGATAAATTATAGAGCTGTTCGTAAGATTTGTTTTAGAATAGGTAAAATGATTGCCTAATTAGTTATAATATAAGAATGTTACGTATTTTAAAAGTAAAAAAAATCTTACCAATTATATCGCAAAATTTTTAATTTAAGTCTCCAATTATAAAGAATTTTACAGCCAAGTGTTGCAATGTGTAAAGGGCATTGGAGCATATATTGCACTTTATATCTAACGAGACAATTACATAGATTAGAAGAAACGCTTTTAAAAACTAGAATCTTGGTATAAATCATAATGTTTCATGTGGCAACTCTTACTGTCTTTGCCTAGTGACAAGGAATGAAACAAACATCGTGGGTAAGGTCTCACAGTCTTTAATTAACCTAATCTAATCTAAGTGACATCGACAATGCCTAAGCATTACGTTTGTTTCTGTTATGGTAGAAAAGGACATTCAACTTTGACCCACTTTTTTGCTTGATATTTTCCTTCTTTTTTACTTTAGGATTCCAACTAAGTTTGAAAGAAATTAAAAATCAACCTCTGCCAACATAGTTATTAATACACTAAAATATTTATAATTAGTATTTCTCCTTTATAATGATAAATTTTATATTATTACAATTGTATTTAATTTATTATTATATTACAATTGGGGCCTAAAAATCGAACCCAAAGTGGTCAGTTTTCATAATCCCCAAATAGTTCTTGATACGATTTTTTAACTTAAAAAACCTACTCGAAAAAAGTTGATGCCCGATAATTTTCACAAAAAAACCACCTAACCCGTCCCGTTTGCACCCCTACTGAACCATGACTCAATATATTCTTTTATTTTCTTTTCTATCCCTTTTATGACAATTGAATTTTTTTAATTGAAATGGTGTGTTTTTTCTCCACCGAATCTGAAAAAGCTGAAGTGTTGCACTCAACGAAAACGGAGGTATTTGCCGTCAGTGGATCATCCAAAAAATTCTGGTCTGGCGGATTCAACTGACAGGAAAATCAACCGACGATGCGACTGTCCATTTATAGAAGGTAGCGAGAGTTTTTGGTGACATAAGGGTTAATATTAATGGTACCTAAGATAGTTCATTACATAGACTAGCCCTCGGCCCATACATATCTGGGATCCCACATACATCCGCGGCCTACGATGTCCCGCATTCCCATCATTGGCTGGTTCAAAAAGGATCGCTGTCCAGGGGGTTCATTCTCCCGTGCATAGCGAGCCATGAAGTCAGCAGCGGCATTACTCTCTCGGTATATATGCGATACCTTGTAGTCCTGGAATTCTTGACAGAGGTCCTTGCATTCCATAATAATGGGTATAAGTGCATATTCATATGTACCGATCTACAAACTAGTTCTTACAATACCTTGGCATCCAATTCTATGTGTAGAAATTGGATGCCTAATGAAACCACGAGGCGTAATCCCTCCCTCAACGGCCATCCCTCGGCCGCTAAGCTGTTGGTGGTTCCCAAACCCATGCAGAAGCCTTTTAGCCACCGGCCCTTGTCATCCCGAAGCTAAAAATGAACACAACCACTCCTCAAGATGGTTACGAAGTAGATGATCCCAAACATCCATTGCTCGAATTGCTTTACTTATCGCAATTAGGGCTGCCTGAGGTGCAACTAATGATAGGTTGGCTTGTTGCCGGTCTTCACAGGTGGACAGATGAAAATGCTATAGAGTGATGCTCTTCCAGTTTAGGCTAGAGTTTGACGGGGCAGACTAAGAATTTAGAAAGGCCGTCAGCAAAAGCAAACTCAGTGTAGAGAGCCGCACCCCCGCGCCCCGAGCCGCGCTTATTTCTCTTTTGCACCCAGAGCCGCACACCTTGCGCCCAGAGTCGCACCCCGCGCCCAGAGCCGCATTTATTTCTTCTTTGCGCTCAGAGCTGCACTTTTCCTCTTTGCACCCAAAGCCGCACACCTTGCGCCCAGAGCCGCGTTTATTTCTTCTTTGCGCCAAGAGCCGCGTTTATTTCTTCTTTGCTCCCAGAGCCGCACTTTTCTTCTTTGTGCCCAGAGCCGCACCTTGCGCCCAGAGCCGCACTCCGCTCCCAGAGCCGCGTTTATTTCTTCTTTGCGCCCAGAGTCGCACTTTTCTTCTTTGCTCCCAGAGCCGCACTCCGCGCCCAGAGCCGCACTCCGCGCCCAGAGCCGCGTTTATTTCTTCTTTGCGCCTAGAGCCGCACTTTTCTTCTTTGCGCCTAGAGCCGCACTCCGTGCCCGGAGTCGTGTTTGTTTCTTCTTTGCGCCCAAAGCTGCACTTTTCTTCTTTGTGCCCAGAGCCGCACCCGCGCCCAGAGCCGCGTTTATTTCTTCTTTGCGCCCAGAGCCGCGTTTATTTCTTCTTTGCGCCCAGAGCCGCACTTTTCTTCTTTGCGCCCAGAGCCGAGTTTATTTCTTCTTGGCGCCCAGAGCCGCACTTTTCTTCTTGGCGCCCAGAGCCGCACACCTTGCGCCCAGAGCCGCGTTTATTTCTTCTGTGCTCCTAGAGCCGCACTCTGCGCCCAGAGCCGCGTTTGTTTCTTCTTTGCGCCCAGAGCTGCACTTTTCTTCTTTGCGCCCAGAGCCACGTTTATTTCTCTTTTGCGCCCAGAGCCGCGTTTATTTCTTCTTTGCGCCCAGAGCCGCACTTTTCTTCTTTGCGCCCAGAGCCGAGTTTATTTCTTCTTGGCGCCCAGAGCCGCACTTTTCTTCTTGGCGCCCAGAGCCGCACACCTTGCGCCCAGAGCCGCGTTTATTTCTTCTGTGCTCCTAGAGCCGCACTCTGCGCCCAGAGCCGCGTTTGTTTCTTCTTTGCGCCCAGAGCTGCACTTTTCTTCTTTGCGCCCAGAGCCACGTTTATTTCTCTTTTGCGCCCAGAGCCGCGTTTATTTCTCTTTTGCGCCCAGAGCCGCGTTTATTTCTTCTTTGCGCCCAGAGCTGCACACCTTGTGCCCAGAGCCGCACCTCGGGCCCAGAGCCGCACTTTTCCTCTTTTGCACCTAGAGTCGCACTCTGCACCCACAGTCGTACCCTTTTTCTATTTTGCTCCCACAACTGCATCACACCCATTTCTCCATATGCATAGCTCATGCCCTTCAAAGTTTGTGGCACGTTGATCCAAAATCGAGTTCTATTTGTCTTTGGATCGTCACTCTATGAGCGTCAATCCAAAGAGGGGCAGTTGTAGACACTCGATTTTTACCCGAGCTAACCATCTTACTATCCATATATGTGTGTATATATATAAAAGCTATTTTTATTATTAATTTTTCCTTTCTTTTTCATCAGATTTGAAAGAAAAAAATGTAAAAAGTAAAAAAAAACACATGAATTGCACTGTTCACTGTCCCTGACAGTCAGCCACAGCTTCCATTGCAGGCATGGAGAAGCTCTTTTGCGATCAGAGCAACGCCGGGACCGGCGGTCCCGGCCTTCCTGGACTGATCCCCCGTCCCATCTAGCCCACATCCTTCCCGAGCTCCCCTCCGACCATCGGTCCTTCCTCTCCCTCCCCCCGACCTCGCCAAGATCCGCCGGTTCCTCCTGGCCTTCTCGGTCTCAATCCGCGGCCTTCAAGCATCTCCGTGCTTCCGGTGAAAGCCCCATGTTTCCCGTCCTGCTGAAATCGAAATCCCATCCCGTCTCGTCTTGGATTTTTCGGTCTCGGATTACTCCACCGAAGCACCACCGGGACCGGCGGTCCCGGCCTTCTCAGGCTCGATCAGCCACCTCTCGCCGCCCACGCCACCTTGTCATCCCGGGATTCTGGCTTCACGCTCCCTGCTGCAGCCGGCTTCCTTCCCGGCATCTCTCCCTCCTCGTCTGTGTTGTCTCTGGCGTCTGTCCTCTGTCTGTAGTGTCTGTGGCTGCCTTCTGTTTTATTTTCCTTTTATTTCATTTTTTTTCTTTCTTTTATCTTTCTAACCACTCAACTTTTGTTTGTGTCACAAATAAACCCAGCTGAGCCTTTCTCTATAAATAGAGCCACTCACTCATTTTAAAGGACTCTCTCGACACTCTCTTGAATTAGTCTCATGTGCTGAGCAAAGAATTCAAGAACACACATTCCACTCCAAGTTAATTGTTTTTTCGAATCCGTCGTAGGTCCGAATCGGAGTCGGAGCCCTTCATCAAGTTCGTGCTCATCACTGATTCAAGCCGGAGCCCATCATCAAGTTCGTGCTGATCATCGATTCAAGCTGGAGCCCGTGCTCAAGCCCTCCATCTATCCGATCCCGAGCCGGTGCCGAGTTCGAGTCCATCACCAATACGAGTCCGAGCCCGTAACCGACTTCGAAGCCGTCTCCGATCCGAATCCACCACCGAGCTTCCACACTCCTCTCGATATCACTATCATCTTGGTAGTAGGTATAAATTCCTCATTCGGGATTTAGAAAATATCTTCGGAAGTTAAAGTTTTTATATTATTTTTAAGTTTTATTTTTTTCGTAAAAGATAAAAAAACAAAAAAACAAAAATGAGAAAAAGGTGGTGAAAAACATTTTCATGTAGAGAAAATTGAACTATCTTTGGAAAAAGGCTCGAAAACCTTATTAGTCGATTTCTAAGAGTATGCATATATAGTATAATTTACCTTTTAAGAAAATATAAAAATTACAAAAAAGTAAAAAATTTGAATAAATCAAAAACGAAAAAAGAAGCAACTTTTTGATTAGTAAGATGGGGAATGACTAGAAGTTGAGTTGTGAAAAATCGCAATGATGAAACGGGTTACAAAAAATTCGATTTTGTGAACTTTTGCATATTCTCAGATCAGTCCAGCCCCATTTTGTGAAATTACAGACCAGCCCCTGAGGATTATGTCTGATTCAAAGTGCTCCTGAGTTTTGTAGGGTCTAGGGAATGGTCCTTGAACTTTTCAGAGCATTACAGATCAGCCCAGAAGACTTTTACCACATTTTTCAGTTCAGTCCTGGACTTTTTCCGAATTTACTGATCAGTCCCTGCATTTTAAATCAGTCCAGAAAATTTTTACAAGACCCAGAACTTCCTGAAACATTTCAAAACAGTCCCTGAGGCATTTTCAAGTCCTCCAAAACCGGACCAAAATTTTCTGAAATTTTTACTCGAGTCCATGAGCGGTTTAACTTGACTTCTACGTTGTTCCCTAATTTTTTTTTATCAACTTAGCAATTTTAAGTTTTCTTTTTAGAATTATTCCGAAGTGAAATAAATTAATAGTAGTTGATTTGTTTGATGGTATTGAGTGATATGATCGATGTATATTATTCACTTGTTTGTGGGATGAGAGAGATACATGTATTTGAGTGCACCAATGTAAGATAGTGAGAGAGAGAGAGAGAGAGAGAGAGAGAGAGAGAGAGATGGTGGTGAATGCATGTAATCTCAATAGTGGAACCCTTTATTTTCTGCACTTAGACTAGGATGATAGTGGCATGCTAGGAACGCTGCGCGGATCGTCAATTCACATTTTGGACCATCGATTCGAACTTCGATCAGGGGAACAATTGGACAAAGTAAAATGTGCAAGCAAACAAATGACCTAGACTTAGGGATGGGTACCAATTTTGGGCGTGTCTCGACTCATGAGTTTCAAGATACGTAACAGGATCCCCGGACTCGAATCTCGGTTTCAAGACCGATAAATACTTAGGTGGTTAGTATCATGATCACTTAGGAGAATAATAGGTTTCTGATCGACCTTAGGACTAGTTCCTTAAATGATTAGTGGTGACTCCAATCCTACCTCAATTAAAGTCCCAAGCAAGGCCTCGTGCATGCCTAAATTGAATCTTTTCTCAAGTCAGAATTTTCGACGTTCTGACAAATCCTATTTCTCTAAAACACTAAAAGATGAAACATGGTTGTGGCATTTTCCCTCCAAACATTTGAATTTTGTTGGCTTAGAAAGATGTAGTAGAAAAATATGGTAATATGCCTTCAAGTATTTGAAGAATGTATTCAAAAGGAAAATCGCGGAAAATGAAAAAGTTGATGGATTTGGTTCACTCCAATACATGTGGAGCGATTAATTTGACATCAAATGGTGGTAAAATCTGAACCCCTTTTGGCTTTCAAAAATTTCAAGGTACTAATTGGAAAAGATCCATTATGTCTACAAAGTCTCATCGCAGTGATCTAGTGGAACATACAACTTACAAGATTTATAAATTGTTTAGATGCATGGGATTGAAAAGCAACTTTTAATAGCTTATACCCACAACAAAATGATGTCTTGGAGAGGAAGAATAGTACCATCTTGAACACGGCATGGACTATTTTGGCAAGGAGCAAAATCTCAAGATGGTTTTTGCTTGAACTATAACTTGGAGCATGCGTGTACTAGACAAAAGCCGTACATTTGTTGTTCAGAAAATGTTACAAAAATCACACTTGAAGATACTTGGAGAGGATGGAGACTAAGTATCAATCACTTTAGAATCTTTGATTGCATCACAAATGCTCACGATGTAGCATTTGGTGAAAAATATTTGTGAATTTGAGATGAAAATAATGCTAGAAAAAAATTTTGATGGAGAAAATGGATAACATATGGAGAATGTTCAACCTATAGAAAATGAGCAACAATGTATTTCAGCATATGAAATAGAAAGTGCAGAACGACCACAATGAGTTAGAATAAAATCAACTTGGATGGCCAATTATGATATAACCGGGATTCAATATACTAAAGATCCCATTACTCATTCTTTTTTCTATTTTTGGATTGTAATCTAGTGACTTTCAAACATGCAATTAAGGAAACAAAATGAGGAAGCTGATGCTGAATGTTGAATCGCAGTCATTAGTTGGCTTTACAAATAATGATATGAAGAAGATCTAGACTGTGGAAGAAGAGCACCATGATATAGTTTTCTAATGGGCTTAGGAGCTATTCTATGGTCTTCAAAGAATCAAGAACTTGTTACTTTATCAATAATTGAAGAGGATTCATCACTACAACAACTTGTACTTGTCAAATTAGTTGGTTGTAGAAGGTTCTTGATTAGATTTGTTTTAAGTAAGAGGGAGCCGCTACAATTTATTGTGACAATAATTTAGTAATAAAAATATCAAAAAATCCTATTCTATATGGAAGATGCAACCATATAGATGTGTTGTTTCATCTCATAAGAAGGCCTCATCCGTTAGAAAAATTGAAGATCAAATTGTTGATACTTTTGCAAAGTCCCTCAAATTGGCTAAATTTTTAGAAACTGGTAAAATTACTTGGAGTTAGCGAGTTGGATTAAGGAAGGGAATGTTGAGTTATATTAGTTTTATTTGACCATGTTTTATTTAAATTGGTTTCTAACCTAGAAGATAGGAGTTTTTTTTATTAACATTTAGTTAGTTTCTTTAGTTAAGGCATGATTTAGTGGGAAGTTTATTTCTAATGTTGCCCTTTTTATAGGAGCTAGTGGATCCATCATTTCCTTATTTTGGGTTAGTATATATGTTAGAGGGTTTTTTTTTTTTTTCCGGTGATATATATGTTAGAGGTTAGCTCTATATATTTTAAGTATTTCATTTTCCTTTATTTTTTATTTTATAAACTTTTCCCTTTTTTTTTTAACAATATTTGCACTTTTCTTAAAATTTTCAAAATTTCTCATGAATTTTATATATTTTTATAATTTTTCTGAATATTGTGCTTTAGAATTTTTCTAAATTAATAAAAAAATTAGAAATTATTTTTAGAATTTATTAATTTCTCATTTTTATATAATTTAGAAATGGTGCAACAAAGATAGAACCAAAATGAACTAAAAGTCTGTGGAAGTAGGTAATAAGTTACTTATCCAGCCAAAAAAAAGTAATAAGCTAGTGTGAAAATCCTCCACTGTGGAGCTTTTAAAAGATGTATTTATATTCTAAGAAAATAAAATTACTCTAAAGTCATTCGCGCCACTCTACAACTGAAGTTTAAAAAAGCTTAGCTTAGTTCTGATGAGTAAAACCATCTATACTATTTTATTTTCATCTTTCTCTTACATTTGCTCTTTTAAAAAGCCTATAGAGAATAAGAAATTCTTAAACAATCCTACCTTGCCACATATCATGAGAAGATACCAACTAAATTATTAAAAATTAATAGATTAGTATTAATCACCCTAACAGTTACTGTATTAATGTTAATCAAAGTAATTTGCTCTATTTTTTCTCACTATATCACCACAAAAAAAGGATTGTCTAAAGTTTTTTTTTCTTGCAACCTACGAAGAAAGCCCTAGCCTATTACTTAGCAATAAGTGACTAAAGCAATTAAAGAGAAGAATCCCCAACAGAGTGAAAACCCTCAAGAACTGAGAGGATGAGTTTTAGAGAGAGAAACTCCCTCACGAACAATCACGAACCTCAAATAATTGATCCGAATTTTGAATGGGGACCTAGCAACAAGCAACAAGCGGGTGAGGAAAGACCCGAATAAGGGAAAGGCAAATGAGGAATAACTTACCAAAGGAAACAAGGAGCAGGCAGTATCATACTGCGACAAATTAGCGGGAGTGAGGAAAGGCGAATTTTGAATGGGGACCTAGCAAGAAGCAACAAGCGGGTGAGGAAAGACCCGAATAAGGGAAAGGCGAATGAGGAATAACTTACCAAAGGAAACAAGGAGCAGGGAGTATCGTACTGCGACAGATTAGCGGGAGTGAGGAAAGGCGAATTTTGAATGGGGACCTAGCAAGAAGCAACAAGCGGGTGAGGAAAGACCCGAATAAGGGAAAGGCAAATGAGGAATAACTTACCAAAGGAAATAAGGAGCAGGGAGTATCGTATTGCAACACATTAGCGAGAGTGATTCCGGGAGCGTTTGAAGCGGCTTTCCACATTGAGGACCACTACGATTTGGCACCGGAAGAAGATGATGGAGTCCCTCACATCCTCCTTACCAGAGCTGAGAAATTGCATATCCGTGCCCCATAGAGGAATTCCATGATTGTTAGACTGGTCAGGAAGCCCCTTGAACATCGCTTCTTTAAGGAATGCTTACTTGCACTATGGAAATCAAAGGGAGGTGTGGAAATCGTGGACATTGGCAACGGATTCCATACGGTCACATTCTAGTGTGGGGAGGATCGGTCTAGAATTATTTGAGAGGGACCCTGGTTCCTCAACTATAGGTTCTTGTCCATCAGATGATGGGAACCAAACTTTAACACTGCGAAAGTAACAATGTCCTTAGTAGCCATGTGGATCAGGCTGCCGAACCTCCATTCCGAATACTATAACCCCACCTTGCTCAGGAAAGCAGCTAATCAAATTGGACCCCTAATCAGAGTTGATGACTACACTACTGTTGGAGCTTGAGCTAACTTTGCTCGAGTTTGTGTCCAAGTGGATATGGATAAACCCCTACCTTCATGCATTTGGATAGGAAGTTGGAAACAAATCGTGCAGTATGAGGGCTCTACCGCTATTTGCTTTGAATGTGGACGAGCGGGACACCGAAAGGATCCCAATCAATGGAAACAGAGGAGACCATGCGGGATACAGGACATCAGATGGAGTCAGAGGAGGAGGCTCGACAAGGGAAGGAGGGGCATGAGGACAAATCTGGAAGGGGCCCCTGGATGATGGTAACCGGGAGGCTGCCGACTAGAAAGGCGGGGCATTGTGGTGAAACAAGTGATAGGCCGATGGCCGGAAACGGAGGACTGGATGACGTCAGAGGAAAGAGGGTGGTTCATGGCCAACGGAAACCTGTGGGTCCAACGGTCACTAAGCCTAGGAGGGTGGGCACACTATGCTCTCTGAGCAAGGAGGACAAGCAAGAAGACAAGGAAAAAGAAGGCCCTTTAGAGGATGCGAGTAACACAAATGGGCAAGAAAACAGCCCAAGGACCCAGCCCATGACTGGGAACCAAATTGGTGAAAATATGATTGTGGACCTAAAGAATAACTTCCCAGCCCTCAAGTCCATTAACAATGCTCAGGTATTTACAGACACGGAGTCTTTCCCACACAACTCTAGCAGTGAATCCCTAAGGAATTGGGGAGAAGTAGAAAGTAATGATTCCCCCAGGGAAGGGCCGTATGTCCATCGAATAGAGGATGGAGAATGCATGGAATTCACTGAGGGAGATGGAAGCTCACCGATGGACCTCCAGGTTCTGACACATCTAAAATCAGTGGCTGGAGCTGTTGATGGAGCTATGACAAGTAGGAATATGCCAGGCCCCATACGAGCTTTCGCCACAAGGAATCAGGCCTTGGCTAATGGTGGTCCTAATAAGGATTCACGTCATCGAAGTCGATCCCCCCAGGAGAGAGCCGGCTTTGTAGCCTCATAATGAGACCCCTCCAAATGTTGAAGACCACGAATCCTCACAACCTATGGAGAGAAGCGCTTGCAAATGCATTGGGAAAGGCTACCTTCAACCGTCTGATTCCACTACAATCGGTCTTTTGGAGAGGGATGCTATCCAGGATCGGCACAGTCCAAATACTGGAACGGCTGCATTCCCGACACAATCAAGAAGACTTGCAACTTCGGTCAGAGGAATAGAGGCTGGTGAGGGTGCTTTTGTGATAGGAAACCACACTAGTGGCCTTCACAATAAAGACAATAGCCATGCAAGGACGAAGGGTGACGGGACACAATCTGTAGTACTTGTCAATGGAGACGAGGAGAATTGATATGCCCACTCTTCCAAACAACCAGATTATGGACAACCAATCGACAAATAGGATGGTGCATGCTTACTTGGCCAATTTGGTGTTGCTGGCCTAGCATTGTCATGGCCTAGGGAATGAAAACACTATGGGGACAACGAGGGATCTAATAGAAACTCACCACTCGGACACTTTCATCATCATTGAAATGACGATGCAAAGTGAGAGAGCTAAGGAGGTAGCTAATTGTCTACAATTTGGAGGTTTTGCTGCTACAGACACTATTGGATTCCGAGGAGGGATCCTCCTACTATGGAACAAGGAGGAATTGCAGGTTAGCATCGCGAGCTCGACAGAGCAAGAAATCCATGCGGTGGTTCATGTATCAAATCTTAACCTTACTTGGTTTTGTTAAGCAATATATGCTAGCCTTAGGATAGGTGAAAGGTTACTACTTTGGCAGAATTTAGAGAAAGTAGATGAAAGCCACAGTCTACCTTGGTCAGCGATGTGAGATTTCAATGAAATAGCCTGCGAGGAAGAGAAATTTGGTGGATGGCCATTGAATGTATCCAAAGGCTTGCAATTCAGTGAAATGCTAGATTCTTGTAATCTTTTAGACCTTGGATTCAAAGGACTCAAATTTACATGGACTAACCTTAGACAATCTGGCGATCTCATACAAGAGAGATTAGACAAGACAGTAGCGAATGTAGAATGGAGTTTGATCTTTCCAAATGCTGAAATCCTGCATTTGGCAAGGGTCCATTCTGACCATTCCCCCATTCTCTTAAACACTAACCCCCGGGGCCTACTGCGAAAGGATAGACCATTTAGATTCAAACCAATGTGGATGAGGAATCCAAGTTTCCCGAAACTTGTGGAGGACTCTTGGGACGAAGGATGGCACTATCTCCCAGCGGCAACAAATTGTTTCCAACTAAATGCCAAAACTTGCAAAAATGTGTTTGGAAACATTTTTTTTCACAAAAAAAGATGTATCACTACTCGGCTGCTAGGGATTCAGAAAAAATTGGCCTATGGCCCAACAAACTACTTGATGAAGCTTGAAAAGGAGTTACGTGATGAGTACACAAAAGTGTTAGAACAAGAGAGAATTTTCTAGCGCCAAAAATCTTGATCTAGTTGGCTTTTGGAAGGGGAAAGAAATACACGATTCTTTCATCTTACAACAATTGTGAAGCGTAAGAACAACAAAATTGCGGCTTTGAGAAATGAGGTAGGAGCTTGGGTTACTGACCAAAGAAGCCTGGAAGAGCATGTCAATTCTTTTTTCCATAGACTCTATACTTCTGAGAGGACTACTTCTAACCTTGATCCCTGGCCCAGTAGAGTAGTCTCAAGGGGGCTTCAGGAAGAGGCTATCCAAGTGCTTACAAAGCCGGTGACCTCTTTGGAGATTTACTTGGCTTTGAAAGACTTAAAGCCAATGAAAGCTCCGGGACTAGATTGCCTGCACCCTTGTTTCTACCAAAAAAATTTTTAGATTGTAGGAAGATCCCTAATAAACTTTGCCCAAGTGATCTTCCAAGGGGGTAAATTTCTAGAGGGTACTAATGACACCTCGGCTGATCCCAAAAACCTAGTTCCCGAAAACGGTGTCCCAGTTTCAGCCGATTAGCCCATGCAACACTAGTTACAAGGTGATCACAAAAGTGTTGGTTAACCGATTAAGGCCTTTCTTGGACAATTTCTTCTCGCCTTTTCAATCAAGCTTTATCCCAGGCCGACGACCCTCGAATAACATGGTAATCCTACGGAAACCATGACGAGATTGAAAGGCAAAATGGGCAGAAATGGTCTTATGGTGTTGAAACTAGATATGGAGAAAGCCTATGATCGGGTCGAATGGGGGTTCCTACAAAGTGTCTTGAAAGCTTTTAAGTTTTTTGAAGTTTTCGTGAATACAGTGATGGAGTGCATATCATCTCCCCAGGTATTGGTTCTGCTGAATGGGGTAGGCTTAAACAGTTTGCTCCATCTCGGGGATTCCGCCAGGGGGACCCGATATCACTGTACCTGTTTCTCATCTGTATGGAGTTTCTGACAGCTTTAATAGAAGAAGAGGTAGCGAGTGGAAATTGGAAAGGGATTAGCTTGGCAAGGGGTTCGATTTCCGTATCCCATCTTTTATTTGTGGATGATATTATCTTATGTGGGATGACGGATGAAGGGGCAGTTTTCGCAATACAAAGAGTACTAGATACTTTTTGTAATCTATCGGGCCAAAGAGTCAGTGTGCTATAGTCCAAGATCCTATTCTCAAAGAACACATCTAATTCAGTGACGGAGAGAATATCTCGAGACTTGCAAATATCAAAGACAGATGACTTGGGCAAGTATTTAGGCTTCCCAATGAATATGTCATCGGCCTGATCGTCTTCCTTCAATTTCTTGGTGGAAAAGTTCAAGGAGAAGCTCTTTGGTTGGCAAGCCAGATTACTATCTCCAGCAGGTAGGGTAGTTCTCATAAATTCTGTGCTGAACTCGATCCCCACCCATGTGATGCAATGCACAATGTTGCCTCAGAAGATTTGTAAATTAGTGGACCGCCTCAATAGGAATTTCCTATGGGGATCCTCTAACGACCACAGGAGAGTACACGCAGTTGGATGGGAAACAGTTACCAAACCTAGAGGCTATGGGGGGATTAGGTATCTGCACCACTGAAGGAAGGAATCGGGCCACGCTAAGGAGCCTGACCTGGCGGGCCTGGAAAGAGGATGGGCCTTGAGCCCCAAGTTGTTAAAACAAAGTACCTGGATCCAAGGACCACAAGAGTGGGGCCAACGAATAGTCTGAGCAAGGCAGCACTGCTGGCTGGGAAGGAGATTTGCTCCCTTGGGGGGACGATGGGTCTTAGGTAATGGAGCCCAAATAAACTTTTGGACAGAAAAATGGCTAGCAAAAGGACCCCTGCGGAACCTAATTCATGGGCCTCTGCCAAGGAATGAGCTCAACCTAAAGGTCTGTGATGTCCTAGGTTAGGATGGCTCCTGGGATTGGAATGGGATATCGCTCCAACTCCCATGAAGTCTATTGGATATGCTGGAAAGCACCTCGAGAAGCCTTGTAGGTACGGTATCAGACCAGTGGATATGGAGCCCCTCTATGAATGGGAATTATTCCACAAAATCGGCATATATGCTGGCATGTGGTTGGGACACAAAGGAGGTAAAGGGTGAATGGGACTGGATCTGGAAGCCCCGATGACACCCTAGAATCCAATTCTTCTTGTGGCTTTGTTGCCATGGAAAAGTACTCACAGCAGAGCATCTTGCCCACCGCAGTTAAACATCTCGGTGACCTATGGGCTCTGCCATAGAGGGGATGAGAGTCTGGTGCATGTGCTTAGGGAGTGTATCACTGCTCAGAGGATCTGGCTCAACCTTGGGGTCCCGATCTCAAAGAAAGCGACCTTTGTGTTACTAGTGGCGGAGTGGATAAAAGCAAACTGCCATGATGGTGAAAACCACCAGGAGGTTCCATGGAGTTATGTATTCCCACAGGTCCTATGGTTGCTCTGGAAACAAAGGAACCTATGGGTGTTTGAAAGGAAGCAACCAAATGCTCAATTGCAGATGATATGCATGGAGAAGGCTAAGGAATACTTTGATGTGATTTGTAAGCAAAATACAACTTCCAAAGTGCAGATCTTGATGGGTTGGAGCCCTCCTCCCATTGGATGGTTCAAACTCAACATGAATGGAGCTGTACTGGCTAACCCGGGAAAGGGGCATAGGAGAAAGAGAGGTTGCGAGTGCGGACTCAGTCCGCAGGATCAGGACGAAACAAGAGAAATTTTTTCCAACTTCAAAGGATACGTGCGGTTCAACCGCCACTTGAGATGCACCCCTTAGGATCTCATGTCGACCTTTCTTGGTTCTTGGACCGCTCGCCTTTGACCTCTCAGACCATGACTGTGGCTACTTGCACCAAGAATTCTGCATCATCGTGGCCAAGGCAATAACTTTCCCCTAACTTTTGCCTAGATCATGTCATGTACATCGATCTAGCAAGGATATTTTACTTGATTTTCATTCATTTTTCTCTCAGATGCCTCTCCTTTTGCTACGGCCCTCCTCTAAGGGAGTAACCGTACCGCACAGTTCCCTAACTTTTGCCTAGACCGCCCTCTCAGGTTTTCAGCCTAGTGGGAGTATTATTTAGCTCTCCTTTTGCTACGACTGCCCTCCTTTGGGTTTTCAGTCGCACCTCTCTCCCTATTTTTTGCCTAGATCGCCCTTTCGGGTTTTCAGTCTAGCGGGACCATATTTATTTTTTTCTCTCTAGATTTTATGGAGAGCGACAGAAAGTGCGCATCAGCCTGTTTCTCAGGGGGAATACTTCTTCAGCGAATCTGCATTGACAGTGCTCGAGATGTCTTGATTGTCCATGTTAGTAATACTAAGTGCGCCCCTGGAGAAGACTTCTTTGACAACGTAGGGGCCTTTGTACTTCGGCGTGAATTTGCCTCGAGAGTCGGGAGTAATGCGCAGTACTTTGCGCAATACCAAGTCGCCAGGTTGGAACTCGCGATGTCGAACCTTCTTGTTGTAAGCACGAGCCATGCGCTTCTGATAGCACTGGCCATGGCAGAGGGCTGTAACTCTTCTCTCATCAATAAGGTTCAGCTGTTCATATCGCTGCCTTGCCCATTTAGCCTCTTCTAGACTGGATTCGGCAAGAACTCTCAGAGAAGGGATTTCTACCTCAACTGGTAGTACGGCTTCGGTACCGTAGACCAAGGAGTATAGAGTTGCCCCAGTAGATGTGCGAATCGACGTACGATATGCTAGAAGAGCCCAAGGAAGCACCTCATGCCAGTCTTTGTATGTAACAGTCATCTTTCAATGATCTTCTTCAAATTTTTGTTGGCCGCTTCCACTGCACCGTTCATTTGGGGTCGATATGGAGAGGAATTGCGATTCTTAATCTTGAATCGCCCGCACAGCTCATCTACAAGCCTATTATTGAAATTTTTGGCATTATCGGTGATAATAGTCTCGGATACACCATATCGAGAGACCAAGTTGCGCTTGAGAAACCGAGCCACCACCTTGGAGGTCACTGAGGCATAGGATCCGACTTCAACCCACTTCGTGAAGTAGTCAATAGCCACTGAGATGAAGACATGTCCGTTTGAAGCCCTTGGAGAGATCGGACCAATCACATCAATGCCCCACATTGAGAAGGGCCAAGGTGCCAACATTGGGTGCAATTCATTTGGCGGCGAATTAATCTGGTTTGCATAAACTTGGCATAAGTGATAGTGTCGAACATGCCTCGAGCAGTCTGCTTCCATGGTTGTCCAGAAATACCCCAATCGCATAATCTTCTTCGCTAGCATGTGCCCACTCATGTGAGGCCCACATATCCCTTCATGCACTTCCTCCATTAGGCGTTCCGCCTCTCTAGCCTCTACGCATCTTAAGAGAGTCGCATTGAATGATTTCTTGTACAAGACTTCTCCGCTTAAGAAATAGTTACATGCCAGGCGTTGAATGACT
Organism: Lagerstroemia speciosa; assembly: GCA_037672795.1. Taxonomy (NCBI): domain Eukaryota; kingdom Viridiplantae; phylum Streptophyta; class Magnoliopsida; order Myrtales; family Lythraceae; genus Lagerstroemia; species Lagerstroemia speciosa. The sequence continues at coordinate 6,324,961 of CM075301.1, read as the reverse complement.
TTCTTGTCCTTTGGGTCTGCCTGCTCTGAATATCCACCCGTACTGAGTTAGCGCTTAATATCCACATGCCATGGTTCATCATTGTCGCCCTCAGTCATGCTACAATGGGCCGGATGCTCATTGATTTCTATCTCAAGGGGCTCGATCATGTCTTCTCCCGAGATATTGACCATTGAGGCAAGTGTGGCCAGTGCATCTGCGAATTGATTCTTTGTGCGCGGGGTATAGGTAAAAGTGATTCTTTCAAATCGCTTCGCTACTTTCTCCAGATGCTCGTGATATGGTATCAATTTTGGATCTCTAGTCTTCCACTCTCCCAAGGTTTGTAAAATGATAATCATCGAGTCCCCATACACCTCTAACTCTTGGACTTTGAAATCGAGCGCTGCTTTCAACCCCAATATGCAAGCCTCATACTCCGCAACGTTGTTAGTACAAGGGAAAGCCACTTTTGCTGCAACCGGGTAATGTCGTCCTTTCGAAGAGATCAAGACTGCACCAATGCCACAACCCATGGAGTTCACATCTCCATCGAAAAACATCCTCCAACAAGGCTCAACGTCTGAATCGCTTTCCACTTGTAGGATTCCCTCATCTGGCAATTCGGAACTGATCGGAGTCTCGTCATCGATTGGGAATTCAACTAGATGATCCGCTAGAGCTTGTCCTTTCACAGACATGCGCTGTACAAACTGAATATCGTATTTAGCGAGCTGAACTTACCACTTAGCTAAATTCTTCATGGAAGCCGGTTTCTCCAACAAGTAGCGTAAGGGGTCCATCTTGGACAAGAGATGTATAGTGTAGTACAACGTATATTGACGGAGACGTTGCACCACCCATACTAAGGAGCAACAAAGCTTTTCCACCTCGGGATACCTCGATTCTCCCTCAGTGAATTTCTCACTCAAATAGTAGATCGCATGCTCCTTATGCCCTGTATCATCTGATTGGCCCAGCATGGCTCCTAACAATTCCTTGCGGACCGTCAAGTACAAGATCAAGGGCCGACCTGGAGTAGGTGGAACCAGTATTGGGGGGTTTGCCGAATAAGTCTTGATTGTGTCGAGGGCCTGTCGACATTCATCATCCCGTTGGATCTGAGCATTTTTGCGCAAAAGCTTGAAGAGTGGCTGGCACTTGCCCGTAAGGTTCACAATGAACCGAGTGATATAGTTCAGACGGCCTAGCAAGCTTCTCACTTCCTTGACAGTGGTAGCAGGAGGGAGACTGGTGATTGTTTTGACCTTATCGGTCTACTTCGATGCCTTTCTTGCTAACAATAAATCCCAGCAATTTTCCAGAAGTTGCGCCGAAGATGCACTTTGCGGGATGGAGTCTCAACTTGTACTTCTGGAGGCGCTCAAACAACATGCGCAAATTGGTTAAGTGGTCTGCTCCTTGTCGAGATTTTGCAATCATATCGTCCACATAAACCTCAATCTGCTTGTGCATCATGTCATGAAACAAATTGACCATGGCCCGCTGATAGGTAGCCCCTGCATTCTTGAGTCCGAAAGGCATGACTTTGTAACAAAACGTTCCCCACATTGTTATGAATGTCATCTTTCACTTATCATCTTCTGCCATCCTGATCTGATTATGGCCTGAAAAACCATCCATGAATGAGAACATCTCATGGCCGGCGGTATTATCAACAAGCACATCAATGTGAGGAAGCGGGAAATTGTCTTTCAGGCTAGCCTTGTTGAGGTCACGATGGTCGACACAAACGCCGACCTTTCTATCTTTCTTAGGAACAGGGACTACATTAGCAACCCATTCTGACTTGTTGCACACCTCCAGGAAACCCGCATTGATCTGTTTGACAATCTCTTCCTTTATCTTCAAGATTAGCTCGGGCTTCTACCTTCTTAAGTGTTGCCTTTTTGGAGGAAACTTTTGAGTGTCAGTTGGCAGATGATGTTGCACAATTGCTGGATCCAGGCCTGGCATGTCGGCATAGGACCAAGTGAAGACTTCTTGGAATTCTTTCAAAAGATCGATCATCTGAACTCATTGTGTGGTGTCAAGGCTCATTCCGATCTTGAGATTACGCAGTTCTTCCTCTGTGCCAATATTGATTGTGTCCGTGGCCTCATCAGTCATCAGCTTGCTTTCCTTGAAACTTTCCAGGCTGTCTGTGATCTCCTTTGGGGTGTCGTCATCGTTCAACTCCTCCCCGTAAAGTATTGGGATAGAGTGATCGAGACTTTTCTCAAGTGGGTGCTAACCGCCACATCGCTCATCTTTTGGATTCGGGTGTTGCTTGGACAAGGAGAAAGATAGCCAATTTAGTGTAATGTGTGAGATATAAGAAAGAGGAATATTAAGGAACAAAATTCACAAAAAGGGATCTCATTTGGATAGTTTAGGACCATGACAAATCCCTCATCTGTCGTGGGCTCATGGGTTTGCCACACGCGGGTAACATCCTACTACTCGAATATGCTTACTCATCGGCAACTAAGACCGGAAAGAGTGGAACTGCTGTCCAGTTGGCCAGCTTCTCGTCCTCAAAAGCTGGGCAGATAAGAGTGCCAGCAGAGTTCGCCTCCAGAATGGCTCCAATGCTAGGCGGGGCAGGCGGGGCATGAAGATGGCTGGAATAAACAATGATTGGACCTTCAAGCGTGCCTCCTTCAATGCATGGAGGGCGTGGAAATGATGTGCTCAAGGGAGGAATCTCCATCGGTGAGTTCTCAGCGAGACTTAAGCGAGAGAGTCTCTTGAAAGTGCGATTCCTACGTGCTGTGATAATCTCCTTGCAGGAAGGGCGGTAGCCAAGACCATGTCGATTTTGGAGCGGTTTGGGCATTATAGGCTCACACATTCCTTGCACTTCAACTCCCAGTCCAGTTCCAGGGAGGTAGTTGTTCCTCAAAAGCACCCTTCCAAATCCTGTCAACCTTGGTAGGTCTAGGTTCGCCCCAATCTTTGATTACCGACACCAATTCGAAGGAGTGGAATGGGAGATTGGAATGGGAGATTTTCATCTTCTCCAATGTTGATGTAGGGAACGGCCGTCTCCTTGTAGATTGCAGAGTCATCCTCTCCATTGACAGTGATGAGGCGGTTCTCCGTAATGAACTTCACCTTTTGGTGCAGGCTTGAAGGGACGGCACCTGCAGAGTGAATCCATGGTCTTCCTAGCAACATACTGAATGCATTGGGTATGTCCATCACTTGAAACTTTATATTGAAGGTACAAGGGCCAATTTCAACGGGTAGCTCAATCTCCCCATTCACCTCCCTCCTTGAGCCATCAAAAGCAATGCGGACCCATTGTCAATCATGACGGCCCCCCCCCCCCCAACAAATCCCTTGCACTTGCAAACAATGTGCAAGGCTCGGACATGCCCATATGCATCATCGGATAACTCGTCTTCTGCAAAAGAGATTTGGCTGGAGAAAATTGATCCCACAACCTCTTCAACCTGTTTTGTTGATATTTCTCTCGGGACCTGCGCCTCTGTCAGCACCTTCAACAAGGTTTCTCGATGTGGCTCCGATTTTAGCAGGAGTGTGAGGAGAGAGATATGGGTCGGAGTTTTGCTCATTTGCTCAACAATTTTATATTCATTGGCCTTTACACCTTCATAAAAGCAGCCGCTTCTTCGTCGGTTATCTTCTTCGTCAGATTCTTATTGCCTGTGATCTCCGGAACTTTCTCCTTACCCTTCTCATGTGTTTCCGGAAGCGAAAAGCATCGCCCGGATCGGGTAATACCGTTCACATTCTCATGCTCTCCCGGCTCCACCACCCCTGCCTCATATATCCATGGGACACGCTTACTATCTTCATATGGGAAAGGTGCCGGTGGTTGAATTATAATGGGATCCACTGCTGAAGAGTTCCTCGGAGCCGCATAGGCTATCTCCATAGGATCATATTCAATCACGATAGGGAGTATGGTGCTGACAACCCCTTCCTCACCACCCAGATCACACAGGCTTATCATGTTAATCGAAGGTCCAGCTGCGTGGTTAGGCAAAGGGTTAGCTTTAACGTTGGGAGTCCTTGTAGCACTGAACGCCAGGTGGCCTGCATCTATAAGATCTTGCACCTTGTGCCTAAGAGAAGTGCAGTTGTCTGTGGAATGCCCCGAAATTCCCATATGAAATTCACAATTCGCACTCGAATCTGAGTTGGGCTGCTTGTAGTCAGGTCTTCCAGGTTCAGGGACAATCTTCCCTTTCTCCAACAATGTCCTGTACACCTGTGACAAAGGCACAGGCAAGGGTGTGAATTGGCGACAACCCTTCCTTGAAAAGTCTGACGGGACTTGCGTGTCACGCACGGCTCTTTGAGGCGGTGCACCCTGTTGTGCCGGTAGTGAGGCCTTTGGAGGTATTTGAGTTGGTGGGGCCGAGAACTGCATAGTATATTGTGGAGGCTAATAGCATGCCTGGGCAGGGTACACCGTGCTCACGGTCGTGTCCTTTTTTCTATTGGGGGTGATTCTCCTTTGGCCCTTCACATGATTCTTTTTAGACGAATCCTCGATCTTGCCCGACTTGATTCCATCCTCTACTCTCCCTCCAGCCATGATTATATCAGCGAATGTCGATGTGGTATGACCCAACAGGTGGGTGTAGTAAACGCCTTTCAGGGTGCTGACGAACAAGGAGAGGGCTTCCACTTCTGCTAGCGGAGGTCGAACCTGGGCTGCCTTTTGCCCTCCACTCTTGGGCATACTTGAGAAAAGATTGTTCCGCTTCCATCTCCTTGAGTTGGAGATCAAGACGTGTCGGGGCATCATCGATGTTGAACTTGTATTGCCTCAAGAACAAGTTGGCCAAGTCATCCCATGTGGGAACTTCTTCTGCCTTAAGGTCAGCGAACCAAGTTAGGGCCACCCCCTTCAAGCTCTCCTGAAATGTTTGAATCATGAACTTCTCGAAACTTTTGTGAGGGGCCATCTTTAAACAGTACAAGCGCAGGTGAGTCTTTGGGTTGCCAGTCCCATCATACTTCTCAAACTCCGGCATTTTGAACTTATCTGGGATGCGCATATTAGGAAATAGGCACAAATCATTACAGCCAATGTTCTCATACTGGTCAAGGCCTTGAATGGCCTTCATCTTCTCCTCCATTTTCTTCAACCGACATTCCTGCTCAATGTCCTCGTTAGGGGAAAAGTGGATTACATCTGGCGTCGGAGATGCTCCTTCAGCGCTGAGGGCATAGGCCGGCTCTACTATTGGTGGAGTCGGATCGGGAAGATCTTGCACAGGTGGTGGGGCTTGAACTGGCTCAACAGTGGGAGCAAGTGTTGGTTCATGGATCTGAACATGAGAAGGCGCCGAACTCACAACTCCGGTGGCCTGGGTTTGAAGAAACGCCATAATTGAGTTATTGGGCTGACATGTTTGTCATGGCCTGTTCAAGCTGAGTGTTCCTTTGTTTAGAGTTGCCAGTTGAGTTCGATGGGATCTGTCCTTGACTCTGCTGATCCTCCATCCTGGCTCGCAATCGGGTTCGTATAAGGCTATGTCTCGCCAGATGGTACCTATGAAAGAAAAGAAAAGAAAAGAAAAAAAGAAAAGAGAAGAGAGGAAAAAAAAAAAGAAAGGATTAGTGTGGTGAAACAAAATTATCGATGCATGAGAAATCATTTTCTTGGCCAAACACCACTTTGATTCACAAACACGGAGCCTATGTTACTTTTTTTAAAAATGAAAATTACAATGTAAGGAAAGTTTGCAAAACAACAAAGGCTCTGATGTCCAAATATCATCCTAAGATCCCTTCGTTGAGCTTCTGACGACCTCTTGCTTCATTGGATGTGCGCCTTCTTCTTCTAAGTCTCATGCTCGGCTCCTGACTTCTTAAACTCCTTCGGTACTTGGCTGCTTTCGCCTTGGTGTCGAGAGACGTCTTTGAGCCACATGAGTTCAGGGTCTATAGCAAATTCGTCAGACTTGGATTCTTCCAGTGGGATAGGAAGGTTCCTGAGCGTTTCCCAAAACTTCTTGATCTCCTTGATCTTGCCCTTGATTGACTCTGTAAATGGTTCTCGAAATTGGAGACAGAAGTCATGACCATCATCTACCTGCGGAACAGCTTGCAGTCCCCCGTATTGTAGGTAAACACGTGAAGGTAAATAAACTATGCTTCCAGAATACCCTAAGAGAGGAATCCCCTTAAAACTTGGACATCTTAAAAAGGTTTCTGTTGCACAGAACCAACGAGCCTTCCATAAGAAGTCATTGGCTTGTGCCTTTGAAAGGAAGGTTTTCCATTCTTGCACAGTTTTTGCTGGGAAAAGAGATTTTTCTGATAAGATCTTCAGTTTATCCCAAATCTTGATGATTCGGTTTTCCCTCAAAAAATGACGTGGAAAGCTTGAACCTATTTCACGAATGCGACTCAAAAACCAAATATGGAGTAAACCTGGACAGGATAAACCCACCCCCCCTCCATTGCTTTTTGCATGGTCAACTGACCTCAAGGTTTCTGCTAGCAATGTGGGTATGTAATTTCGACCCTGGATCACCTGAATAATAATACCAGCAAGTGTCGCATCAAAAGAGTGCTTGGTTTTAGGAAAAACGAAGGTTCCAAAAAGTGCGAGTGTGAAAGCATTAGCATATGGCTGTCGAAATAGCCTTTTATTTGCTTGTCCCCTATGATGGGAAAATAGTTCGCTCAAATCATTTAAAGTTAAACCCATTGTTCTTGCTGAAAATTCCTTTCACGTGTTTCCTTTTCACATCTATCAAGCGATCGAGATTCTTTTCTGGGGAACTGTCCAAGTGTGGGACGAACAATTCACCCTCCCATGTAGGAGCGGATAGGAGTTTCCAATATTCCTCTAGGGCTGGCACTAACTCGTGCCCCGCTATGTTGAAAACAATTTTCGCGGGATCCCAAAATTCAATGAGTGCTGCAAGTATGCGCCAGTCGACCTCAACTTCCATTAGTGAGTAGGCATCTCCTGTTATTCCTTTGACATATTCTTGCTCCAACTACGTGAGGTCCTCCCACCATTTGGTCACCACGGTCTTAGGAAGACGGTAGTTAACTGAGATCGCCATCTACGAAGGCATCGATAGTCCATTTAGTTTTTATGAATCAACGTGGTGTCGACCATTTTAATTTTCAAAAACATGATGTGAATGCAAAGATCGAAAGTACCCACTCACTCAATCCATAATTTGAATATCCCACCTATACATTATTTTCTACCCCAAAGAAAAGGAAATCAGCCTATACATTATTTTCTATACAAAAGAGAAAATGATAATGTACAACTCAAATATCCCACCTATACAATTGTTTCTACCCTTTGAAGAAAACACAAACTGATACTCACACTCAAAGCAATCAAACATTTAATGCATGGGGGTTTGGTGCTAAGGGTAGGTTCTAAAAGCCCCCGATCCGCAGTGTCCTCCATTCCCCTTTTCAAGGGTACTTTGGCTTTCAGATCGAGCAGAGGTTTTTCAAAGCCGTTTTCAATGGGAGTTCCCACAACAGGCGTACTCCTACTAGCCCCCTCCTAGGGAAGTTCCTACGATCCGGGTTCGATCGTTTATTCAAGGTATGTAGTGCTAAAATAAAGTGCACAAGCAAGCAAACGACCGGGGATTATGGGCGCGGATCCTCAAAATGTCCCCAGCAGAGTTGCCAAGCTGTCAGAATGTCGAAAATTCTGACTTGAGAAAAGATTCGATTTAGGCACGCATGAGGCCTTGCTTGGGACTTTAGTCGAGGTTGGATTGGAGTCGCCACTAATCATTTAAGGAACTAGTCCTAAGGTCGATCAAAAACCTATTATTCTCCTAAGTGATCATGATACTAACCACCTAAGTATTTATCAGTCTTGAAACCGAGATTCGAGTCCGGGGATCCTGTTACGTATCTTGAAGCTCGTGAGCCGAGAAACGCCCAAAATTGGTACTCGTCCCTAAGTCTAGGTCATTTGTTTGCTTGCACATTTTACTTTGTCCAATTGTTACCCTGATCGAAGTTCGAATCGATGGTCCAAAATGTGAATTGACGATCCGCGCCGCGTTCCTAGCATGCCACTATCGTCCTAGTCTAAGTGCAGAAAATAAAGGGTTCCACTATTGAGATTACATGCATTCACCACCATCTCTCTCTCTCTCTCTCTCTCTCTCCCTCCCTCCCTCCCTCTCTCTCTCTCTTATATTGGTGCACTCAAATACATTTATCTCTCTCATCCCACATACAAGTGAATAATATACATCGATCATATCACTCAATACCATCAAACAAATCAACTACTATTAATTTATTTCACCTCGGAATAATTCTAAAAAAAAACTTAAAATTGCTAAGTTGATAAAAAAAAATAGGGAACAACGTAGAAGTCGAGTTAAACCGCTCAAGGACTCGAGTAAAAATTTCAGAAAATTTTGGTCCAGTTTTGGAGGACTTGAAAATGCCTCAGGGATTGTTTTGAAATGTTTCAGGAAGTTCCGGGCCTTGTAAAAATTTTCTGGACTGATTTAAAATGCAAGGGCTGATCAATAAATTCGCAAAAAGTCCAGGACTGAACTGAAAAAATGTGGTAAAAGTCTTCTGGGCTAATCTGTAATGCTCTGAAAAGTTCAAGGACCATTCCCTAGACCCTACAAAACTCAGGAGCACTCTGAATCAGACATAATCCTCAGGGGCTGGTCTGTAATTTCGCAAAATGGGGCTGGACTGATCTGAGACGATGCAAAAGTTCACAAAATCGAATTTTTTGTAACCCGTTTCATCATTGCGATTTTTCATAACTCAACTTCTAGTCATTCCCCATCTTACTAATCAAAAAGTTGCTTCTTTTTTCGTTTTTGATTTATTCGAATTTTTTACTTTTTTTTTGTAATTTTTATATTTTCTTAAAAGGTAAATTATACTATATAGCATACTCTTAGAAATCGACTAACAAGGTTTTCGAGCCTTTTTCCAAAGATAGTTCGATTTTCTCTGCATGAAAATTTTTTTCACAGCCTTTTTCTCTTTTTTTTTTGTTTTTTTAATCTTTTATTAAAAAAATAAAACTTAAAAATAATATAAAAACTTTAACTTCCGAAGATATTTTCTAAATCCTGAATGAGGAATTTATACCTACTACCAAGATGATAGTGATATCGAGAGGAGTGCGGAAGCTCGGTGGCGGATTCGGATCGGAGACGGCTTCAAAGTTAGTTACGGGCTCGGACTCGTATTGGCGATGGACTCGAACTCGGCGCCAGCTCGGGATCGGATCGATGGAGGGCTTGAGCACGGGCTCCGGCTTGAATCGATGATGAGCACGAACTTGATGATGGGCTCTGGCTTGAATCGATGATGAGCACGAACTTGATGAAGGGCTCTGACTCCGAATCGGACCTACGACGGATTCGAAAAAACAATTAACTTGGAGTGGAATGTGTGTTATTGAATTCTTTGCTCAGCACATGAGACTAATTCAAGAGAGTGTCAAGAGAGTCCTTTAAAATGAGTGAGTGGCTCTATTTATAGAGAAAAGCTTAGCTGGGTTTATTTGTGACACAAACAAAAGTTGAGTGGTTAGAAAGATAAAAGAAAAGAAAAAAATCAAATAAAAGGAAAATAAAATAGAAGACAGCCATAGACACAACAGACAGAGGACAGACGCCAGAGACAACACAAACGAGGAGGGAGAGATGCCGGGAAGGAAGCCGGCTGCAGCAGGGAGCATGAAGCCGGAATCCCGGGATGACAAGGTGGCGTGGATGGTGAGAGGTGGCTGATCGAGCTCGGGAAGGCTGGGACCGCCGGTCCTGGTGGTGCTTCGGTGGAGTAATCCGAGACCGAAAAATCCAGGACGAGACGGGATGGGATTTCGATTTCAGCAGGACGAGAAACATGGGGCCGTCACCGGAAACACGGAGCTGCTCGAAGGCCGCGGATTGAGACCGAGAAGGCCGGGAGTAACCGGTGGATTGAGGCGAGATCGGGGGGAGGGAGAGGAAGGACCGATGGTCAAAGGGGAGCTCGGGAAGGATGTGGGCGAGATGGGACGAGGGATCAGTCCGGGAAGGCAGGGACCACAGGTCCCGGCATTGCTCTGATCGCAGAAGAGCTTCTCCATGCTTGCAATGGAAGTTGTGGCTGACTGTCAGGGACAGTGAACAGTGCAATTCACGTGTTTTTTTTTTTTTTTACTTTTTACGTTTTTTTCTTTTAAATCTAATGAAAAAGAAAGGAAAAATTAATAATAAAAATAGCTTATATATATACACACATATACGGATAGTAAGATGGTTAGCTCGAGTAAAAATTGAGTGTCTACGGGATTGAATTGCGTTGTCCCGATATAACAAAAAATATATGTTTGTTTTTTCATTTTAACTTGAGCTATCAATCCCAATTTTTCATCTTTAATACAACAAACTCCATCTTTGATTGAATTCTCATATCCCTTCTCTTGGAGCTATCCAATACTTTGTAAGTTGGATTTTAGATTTGGAACAAGAAAATACTAGAAATAAACTGATCGGAGTTTTTTGTGTGAATTTTCACACTACCAATACTTATGATTTTAACTTTTGAGTTTTCGCCAAATATTACAGTGTTACAAAAAGATTAATTTAGATATGAAAATAGACTCATATCCACAAAATATGATTAGTGCACCCATTATCCAAATACTGCAAGACATTACATGCCTCTAGAAGAGGATCTTTGAATTGAGAGTAAGAGACAACCTCAAGAGAGAGGTTGAGAGTGATATGACCAAATCATTCTTTCTAATATGGCTATGGGATAAGCTCTGTATTAGTCCATTAGGAAGCAACAAATTGATTACATTGCCTCTTCTAGTAGTTATGATGGAATGTTGAAAAGACCATGGAAGAATGAAAGGATGAAATTATCGACCAATTAGAAGCTTCTGATGAGTTAAATGTGAATGCCAAAACTAGATCTACACAGAAGTGTTAGAAAAGGAATTATCGAAGAAGGTGGATTGATGAAGATTTGCTGAGAATGTGAGGAATAGAGCATGTGAGAAATTATGCATGGGTGGAGCATGGTGGTGGTGTGGTTCGAAGGGTAAGGGAAGAGATGGGGTAAGTATGAAAAACATTTAAATGGTAGAATAGGTAGGAAGATGGTGTGGCTAGAAGGGAGGGAGAAATAGGGAGAAAATATGGTAGACTAGGTGGGATGATGATGGTGTGGCGGGAAGGGAGGGAGGGGAGGATTTTATTTTATTTTATTTTTGTCATGTAATTCTTTAATTTTTTTGATTATTTTATATTATTTAAAATTACTATCTATGCTACTTCAACAAAATTAACACATGTCACAAGTGCAACGTCAGCATTTTTAACGGTATTAATGAAAAATTAATGATTTGTACTGAAATGTTATATTTTAAAATGATTTTATAGTGCAAGGTGACAAAACTAAGTTTTTGCCCCAAAACATTATGTTCATTCGTTTTTTTATCAACTGTGCAATTTTCCCTCATGTTATAACTTTCAAAATCTTCCAAAAATAATGACAATGTAGATGTAATGATTTGATTCGTACCTTTGTAAATATTCTATTCAAATATAACAATAGACATAAGTTATTTTATAAATCTATATACATGAAATATTGGAGCACTCTAGCCTATGCATTTTGCTATTTGACAATAGTGACAATCCATCCCAAAGGATGCGTTGGCGTGAAAGTTACAAAAGAAGATGCCAATCCATGAATGTTAAATACAGAGAAGTTAACTTGCATGACACCACATAAACTGTTGTGTGAGAATTGCTTTTACAACAATTTTACAAGCACCTCATGCAATGTATCAATATGATCAACATTACCCTTGCCTTTATATATGTGAGACAGATGGCATGACCTCTTCACCAAGTAGAACCTACACAACTAGTGGATAATATTTCAAAGGGTAAATTGCACGGGCGGTACATTTTCTTTTGGAAATGTTTCATTTTGATACATTAAACTTTTTTTGTTTCACTTTGGTACGTTTTCTTTTCAAACTGTTTCTTAATGGTACATTCCGTCAATTTCAGCTTGACGCCATTAGATGTTAATGACATGGCAATCTAATGTGGATGTAACACGTGCATAAGTGCTGATCTGGCATGCCACATAATATTTTGAATGAAAAAAAGATTAAAAATTCAATAAGTATATAGGAAATAATAAAAAATAAAAAATTTAAATATATATAAAAAATAAAAAATTTAAATATATATAGAAAATAATAAACATTTTTAAAAATATATAGGAAAATGATAAAAATTTTAAAAACATATAGAAAATAATAAAAAATTTTAAAAATATAGAGGAAAATGATAAAAATTTTAAAAATATAGAGAAAATAAGAAAAATATTTATAAAAGATAAAAAAATTTAAAATATATAGAAAATAATAATAAAAATAAAAAATATAAAAATATATAGAAAATGATAAAAAAAATATATAGAAAATAATAAAAATTTTAAAATATGTAGCAAACTAATAAAAATTAAAAAATTTTAAAAATATATAGAAAATATTTAATATATATAGAAAATAATAAAAAAATTTAAAAATATACAGAAAATAATAAAAAAAATATAGAAAATAATAAAAAATTTAAAATATTCAAAAATTTTTAAATTAGGGAGCCACTAAATTTGAAATTATTGCCAAGCTTGATCTGGACCCGCTAGACGGTATCGCTATAGGTCATGTTGATGCTGGCTGACTCCCTCAACATCATGTGTAGCACCTATAATTTCTCTGGGTCGGCTACCCTTTTTCTAAGCTCTGCCATGTCTTCTCTTTTTTCGTCTTCTCCTTTTTTACTACTGTCCATCTTTTTCGTGGATACCTACATCTACTTTGTTCGGCTGACCTTAATACGACCTTCAGCAATGTCGTCCAGTAGGTCTAGACAGAGTTTGGTAGCAATTTCAAATTCGGTGGCTCCCCAATTTCAAAATTTTTGAAGATTTTTAATTTTTTAATTTTAAAATTTTTTACCAAATTTTTAATTTTCCTTATTTTCTATATATTTTTAAAATTTTTATTATTTTCTATATATTTTTATTTTAAAATGTTTTCTATATATTTTTTAAATTGTTATTTTTTATTAGTTTGCTACATATTTTAAATTTTTATTATTTTCTATATATTTTTAAAATTTTTAATCATTTTCTACATTTTTATAATTTTTTATCTTTTTCTATATATTTTAAAAATTTTTATTTTTATTATTTTCTACATATTTTAAATTTTTTATTATTTTTAAATATTTTTATTATTTGCTATATATTTTTAAAATTTATTATTATTTTCTATATTTTTAAATTTTTTTGTTATTTTCTTTATGTTTTCTAATTTTTTATTTTAAAATTATTAATTTTTATATTTTCTATATATTTTTAAATTTTTTATCATTTTTCTTATATATTTTTTAAATTTTTTATTATTTTCTATATGGTTTTTAAATTTTTATCATTTTCCTATATATTTTTAAAATTTTTGTATTATTTTCTATATATTTTTAATTTTAAATTTTTTTATTATTTTCTATATATATTTAAATTTTTTATATTTTCGCATTTCCTATATATTTGTTATTTTTTTATCTTCTTTTCATTTAAAATATTATGTGGCATGCCAGATTAGCACTTATGCACGCATGGCGTCCTCATTGGATTGCCATATTAGCAACACTTAACGGCGTCAAACTGAAATTGACGGAATGTACCGTTAAGAAATATTTTGGAAAGGAAGTGTACCAAAGTGAAACGAGAAAAAGTTAATGTACTAACATGAAATATTTCCAAATGAAAATGTACCCCGTGCAATTTACCCAATTTTTTTATTACTTTCTTTATGTTTTCTAAATTTTTTATTTTAAAATCTTTAATTTTTATTGTTTTCTATCTATTTTTAAAATTTATTTTCCTATATATTTTTTAAATTTTTTATTATTTTTTGTATATTTTAAAAATTGTTATCATTTTCCTATATATTTTTAAATTTTTTTATTTTCTATATATATTTAAATTTTTTATATTTTTTATTATTTCCTATATATTTGTTGAATTTTTTCATCTTTATTTCATTCAAAATATTATGTAGCATGCCAGATCAGCACTTATGCATGCTTGATGTTTACATTGGATTGCTACGTCGGCAACATCTAACGGCGTCAAACCGAAATTGACAGAATGTACCATTAAGAAACAGTTTGGAAAGAAAATGTGCCAAAGTGAAACAAAAGAAAGTTAATGTATCAAAATGAAACATCTCCAAAAGAAAATATATCACCCGTGCAATTTACCCTATTTCAAATATTGGTACGTCAATATGATTTTTTAGGGTTATTCATATAGATTAAGTGGTACACCTATATGTTTGGTAGCATATTTAAATCTACTTTCTTTCATATATGTCCATTGTCAAATACACATAAAATAATGAATTTGCATATTCCAAATGTTTGTCCATTTTAAGATGTGTTATATTTGTCTTAAACTGACAATCCTCATTAATTCTTACAAATAAAAGTTTTATTCAAAAATACTATGAAAGACATTAGTATTTTGAATAATTCAAAATTCCTAAAAAAAAATAGTTAGTACAGTGATAAAGATGATTTGAACTCACATTGGTAAAGTATGTTACATTATAATTCATAAGGCAATCAGTCATCAATTAGAAAGGAAATCACAATATTATCAGAGACTACAAAGAGGACAAAAATGTCCAACTATTTAAACTATCTTCACCAAAAGTATGCTCAACTTTTCTATCACAAATTGGACCAATGTGCATAAATGTTCATATAAATCATTTTTCAATTCCTTCCCCAAATGAAATGTTGGGCTTTTTTTATTCTCAATCTCTAGACAGGCATCAACTCAAACAGAAAATATGGTCTTCTAACCATGTATTTTCCCTCACATCAATGGAACTGCATGTTGAAGAAAGTGTGTGCTTATCTGAGGAATGACATATACATATTTTGAGTATAAGGTGCAAATTACCATATAATTGGCAATTTGTTACCCTAAATGATATCTCCATCTTTGGATATAGGATACTGAGCATGAGCTACAACACTATTTGCCAGAGATTAGTACTTTAAATGTAGATTTTGTAGCAAGGATTATATGCATCTTAAACCGCTATAACCCTTTTATTCACCAATTTTTTTCATCTAGTAAGAGAGATGACATTCAACAATATCACCTCATTTTAAGAGAACAACCACCTAATCTCCCACAATACGTGATTCTGACTGCTTCGCAAGTTGCTATAATAATTGGCGGAAAGGAAGCTAGCCATTTGATGGGTAGAGATGTTATGATAGAAGCAAGATCATGAAGTTTGAGAAAAATTTAGGATATTTTCTGGTATTACAACCCTGTACAATTCCACTACTATTACTATGTGGCACGTACGGATAGAATGTTAACACTTGTTGCTCTAATGAAAGGAAAGTAATATGTCATGACTATTATGCTTACATTTTGAAGATAAAATAATTTTTAAAATTTTTCATCTAGCCATACATTATTGTAGCAATTAGAAAAATTATTTCATCTCTCAATACACGCGTTTGTCAGAATGAATAATTTCTTTTGCATAGAGGTGATATATTGTTCCAACAATATTTGGTTGACAATTTTGTCAAAGTAGAGGCTCCCAAGCTAAGATGGGTGTGAGTCAATCAAAATACAACTAGTTTAGAACTATTCCTAGGAACAGCAAGATTCGCTTAATTTAGGAGAAGTTGATGTAGATCACTATACTTAACTTCTTCCCATTATTATGTAGATTTAAGATGAATAAACGTATAAATATATTATATTTTAATATTTAAAGGGAGCTCTTGTAAGGAAAATTGTCTTACTATCATCTATCATTGGTAGCTATCTAGATATGCATCGATCATTTCAGGTACATCCATGAGGGTCCTGATGGATTTTCTATTGACATATGTATTGAGGTAGACTATGATGAGATTTAACAATACTTGGATGCACATTAAGCATGTGCATCGAATGCAATTTGAATATTATTAAAATCTATAGCGTATAAGATGTATAGCTTGATCTTGTATTTGCAAGTGCATTTGTCAAATATGCAAAAAGTTCACCACTTTAGGCTATTGAACTTGTCCTTCAATTTTATAGAGGCTCAAGGACAATATTTACAAAATTTTTTGAATGAATGCTGTTGATCCAGAAGTGCACATGTAATTGTTATGTAGAGTTCCATCAACATTTCAGGCGGATCACTATACAAAGGAGATTAAGATAGATGTTAACCACGTAAAAGGTTATCAAGGTATATAAAGTCCCACCTTTTGAAGAAGAAAAATTTTGCTTGCACAAGTTATTGAATAATGTCAAATGTCCAATATCATTCAAGGACTTAATCATCCATGACAATATTATTCATCTGATATTCAAGTAACAAATAGTTAGTAAAGCATGACAACAGTGTTAGACAGTGCTTGAACAAAGCTGCTTTATTCAAATGCTATTAGTTTTTCAAAGATTGTTCATAAGAATATTGGTTTTTTCCCTCAAACATCTAAGGTTTGATCATTATGGATTGAATGCAATAGTTACACGGTTAAAGATTACATATCTACATCAATCACAAATAGTTTTATTCTTATTGGTAAACTATAAAATGAGTTTAACGCGTTGTTGAAACAATATTGTTAAACTATCAATACCTGTTCTTGAAAATGATGTTAATTTTGTGTAAAGCTTAAATGATTATTAGTAAGTGCATTTGATTCAATTATGAATGTGATTGAATGTATCGAAGGGGCAATGTTGTTTCTAGATGGTCTAGGAGGAATGGGAATGACCTATCTACGTTATGCTATCATGGCATGCTGGAGATGGTGGAGTCGAGATGGCAATTTGACCCTATCTGATTCGCCTCGCTCTAGTTTGGGACATGTCTAAATGGTTCTATCTTTTGACTTGCCCCAACATGCCCCACTCTATTATAGAATATTGTTTTATAATTTAAAATTAGGGGGCATTTGGTTCAAGTATCATTAAATTGTGGAGTAAGCTAGATTCTAGAGTAAATTATTACTTTACATAAAAAGTATATTGTAATATGAAATTATTGTTTTTGATTTGCATTCTAGATTAGTGGAAAAGTGGTTGGAGATATAATATTATAATATTTGATATGATATGTAATAAATATAATTTTACAAAATTACCCATTATCTTTTTTATGATTGGGCATGATTTTAAGAGTAAAGGGCAATTATGGAAATAGTAGAACGAGGAAAAGTTGGGTCCACTAGATGAGATTTAGAAATGTGACACCTAAGTTTCTCTGGTCGGTTTTTCAACACTTTAAAATTTGCCTAAAATTTATATAGGATCCAAAATTCGAGTTTTTGCAGGGAGTGGGTTGATTTTTAGGGTTATTAGTTTTTATTTATTTACCTATTTGTATCAAAAAAAATAAAGGTGGTTTGAAATTGAAATACCAAGTTTGAAATTGCGACGCGCGTATCATATTGATCCACAAACTCGTGATGTTGTCATCAAGAATTTTGTATTTATAAAGATCTTTCAAGTAACTTTTCCAACTTGTCTTTAAGGATCGATATGCAAATTTAAATTTCACTAAGAATTTTGCATGCCATAACATAACTGTTGATTTTTCCTCTGTCACACTACATAGTCTTGGGTAGGAAAAATATTATAATGCACAAAAGACGTTTCACTTGCGGGTACTGAAGGAATATAATGTACCATTGAGGTTCATTTGTCAATTCTTGACCATTTTAATCAAAAGAGAAAGTTCGTGATAGAATTGAGAAATCACACAAAGTTTTTGTATAAAATTGTAATTCCGAGAAGTGCGAGTTCATCAATTTTATACTTGTTTTAATGGAGGTAATGGAAAACTTGACAGTATGGTAGATGTGAAGAACAATTGGAGGTTCGTGATCAAAAGTGAAAATTCATGGTAGAATTGGAAATTCAAGTAAAGTTTATATATTATATGATTATTTACCCTAATTTTATTGTTGTCAAAATTCCAGGCTATCTATGTCAGCAAGCAAATTTTGTTGCAAATATAATATTTTGATACAATAATTCAATGTCAATGTGAGTGTAATAATCGTTTAATTATAATATTTTAACGTATTCCCTCAATTTTCACAATGTTATTTTTTGAAAATTAATTTTGCTTCTTTCATTTGAAAAATGTAACTGTACATGATTTACATCAAATCAAAATTTATAGTTAGAAAGAATTATGAAACTTGTTTTGCAGACTTTGTAAAGATAAAATCTTGTGTCTATCATCTAGAAGATTTGCTGATAGATAACTTGCAAATCTGTTACATTATTCTGACAGACTCTTGTATACCTCTCGGTCCAAATGTAATGGATATATATATATAACAACAAATGGTAAGCCTGCATATGATAGGGTCAGGTCATTTGTCTTTGAAAAAGAACATTCCATATTGTCTTTCTTCATCTCAACCTCTAGGAATCATGTCATGCAACATCAAATGTAAAAATTTTTGCTATATAGCCCCAGTAACACATCATGTAAGAAAAGATGATCTCTTGTTTTTGTTTCATTGCCACAAAAGCTACAATTAGCATCATCAATGACTTTTCACCTCATGATTCTACCTTTCATCGATAATCTATTTTTCAAAGCAAGTCATGTTATGAAAGAAGTCCTGGGAATGTGGCCAAGGAACTAAACAATGGGATGCTAAGGCACTATATGTTTGTGTTCTCTGATTGATTTTCAGGCTTTGGATGGGAAGAACTTAGGAGAGCCAATCCAACACAGAGTATCCTGATATGATAGGGGAATTAATCTACCATATAAGCAGTAATACTTGTCTGAGTGCTTGCACTACATGGCCTAGTCCATATGCTATTTTGATACACATCAGGCAGTTTCCTAACCATCCTGATGCAAGGAAAGCACATAATACCATTTAGAAAAACTTGGGAAAGAATGCCAAGAGGGTGCTAGGGGTCATGCTAGAAGGATATGTGATTTCCATCTGCCACCCTATAGCTAACAAAAGGCTTAACCAAGTCTCTGTGTTTGAGAATTTTCTTCCAACTTCATAATTCATTGTTCGAGACCATGAGAGCCCAAAATGACTTGACCAAAATATATATTTATTGTACCAAGCAACCCATAAGGAGCCTATCCGAGTGATAATGGCATGCACGTTCATTATTAACCATGACTAACATAATAATAGGTGATGACCACGTACTCAACAACATTTTGTGAACTCTTGTTGGCATAACACTAAAAAGTTAGTTTCAAATTTTATTGGAAAAATAGATTTTTTTTTAAAGGGATGGGATCTGCCTCAGGGCATCCGCCTTCCCTAGGATCCATCATGGTGAGTCATCCATTATGTGAGACAATCGTACAAACTGCAAGTTGCAACAAAGCTATAGAGGAGCCAAGTCCCTTTATAGGGTAAATAATGATTTTGAGTTCATTGTTGATGTCCTTGTCGGGACCTCAATCCACTGTACTACCAATTCTCATCAATTGGCCATTGTTGTTCGAGTTGAGTCCACAATATAATATAAAAAAGAGCACCTGGTGCTCTTACAATTTTCGAATCTCACTAAGCAAGCTCTTAACAATCTCATTATTTTGCTTTTCTTTTTATTCTTTTTAAGGCTAATGAATCGTTATTATAACTAAAGGGCAACCAGCATAATAAAGTCAACCCATCTCTTTTTAGAATGTGGTGACCTCCAAAATGCCAATAATGTCATGGGAAGTGAACTTTGATTCTCAATGGAGATATCTTCGCTTTAAAAATTTGGTCATCATTAGGAGAATCACTCAGATGGGATATAGCTTGATCCCTTAAAGTGCAAAATGAACATTTTGGAACATTCAAAAAGAGTCAACTTCTAGAAGCTTTGGCGGGGTGAATCCATCATTTTTTTTTTCCGACAATGGGATCTAGATATGATAGTCTGCCCTTGTTTCAATTTTGCATTTTGTGTTTGATTTTTTTCTGCCTACCAAAAACACATAAATTTATAAAGGAATAGAAGGAAGAGATGAAAAAATACGCTCGTAGAATTTCACCATGATAATCGAATAGAGAATCTTTTAATCTTAAGATGTTGAAAGGATGACGCCTTAACCTAAACACTTTTTCTCATTTTGAGCTTGACTTGGATCCCTTTCACACTAAGGTGTTCGTGAAATGCAATATTTTTAGTTAGAAATAGGTTGCGACTGATTTTCGCTCAAAAATTTGCTCTATACTAATATAAGGTGCTTTCGGTTTGTTTTCGATCTCCTGACCCACTTATTCTTTAAGTGGCCCCATAGGCTGATTTCTTCTTTTATCGAATGAGACATTTAAGAAGCAATAGGAGACTTACAATGAACATGTTTTTGATGTGGTAATGAGTTTGTCTACAGCCCATTAATGGATACAATCTGCTCATCCAACTTGTCTGTGTACAAGGTCTAATGAAACGAGAAAGGAGCACAAATACCGTTCTCCAATAAAAAGTTTTTTAAAATACTGTACATTCGAAACTGTTTACCAAATATCATTGAAAATGCAATCACTTATAAAAATAAGCAGCTCATATTTGTTATGAAATCACATTTTGAAAATACGATTTTAGATTAAAATAAAATTTCTATTTAAATTTTCATCTTTCAATTTTTGTACCAACAAAAATTTATATCTATGCAATCTTTTAATAAAATCATATCGCATGTTCAACATACAAACTCTTGACCATATGAAATAAAATGATTTTAAGAAAATAATATTTTGAGAAAATGTTTTGATATGTACGAAGTTTTCGCTGGTTTCTCCTTGTGAAATTATTAACATTTTTGGCGCACATAAGTGACTGCAAAAATATTTAGACTGAATTTTGAAGAAAGTAATAAATGCTGGATAGTCGGGATTCCGAACTGCTCGCCATTTGGAGTCGAAGAACTAAGTGAGAGTTCTTCACCAGTAGATGCAGACAGAGGCAGATCTACAAAATATTTCTGAGAGGGGATGGGATTCGAAAGAATTCAGTGGAAGAGTAAAAGTACAGGAGCAGTTCATGTTCGGTTCAATGAAAACTTGGATTCAACTCGATATTAATGAGTTAGAGCTCAACTCGGACAAGCTAGTTAAACAAGCCAAGCCTGGCCCAATAATGTTTGGCTAAGGAGTTCGTGAATTGAAACAAGCTTTTTATATATATATATATATATATATAATAACATTTATTTATTTTCAGAAATATTAAAAAAAAATTTCGAACGTAATATCTCATCTTATTTTCAGTTCTTCCACAAAACCGTAATCATAATGTGGCCTCAGCAATTGACATACCCGCCTAACACCCATCTTATATTATCCTTCTCATCCTCCCTGGCAATCGACACATCTGCCTAGCATCCGCCTAATATCATCCTTATCATATCCTCCTTCATACACCAGCCTAACACCCGGCCTATATCATCCTTCTCATCTAGGCTCGTACTCGTCAAGCTTTCATTTAATATATTACACCCATCCGAATTCAAGCCCAGAATAAATTCGAGAAAACTTATACAAAAATTCACTAATTTTCTTGATTTCAAAGACAAAGGCATACCTTAAATCAATCCCTGGATGCTGACCTGCTGTCAACTTCATAATCAAAAAGACATCCTCTCAACCTTGAAAATAAAAGAAAATAGAAAAGGTGACCAATTCAATTTCCCTAAGTTCCAAGCAAAGAAATCGGAGAAGTTCTAGATGGCAAGAAACACAAGCATAGCCAGCAGCAGGATTGATTTTTGCACAGATTCATTAGTTGCTGAGCTTCGATCTTTAGTGGCTTTTCGAAAAGTACTATTTGCTTCGTGTCCATGGACCCTGAACCGATAAATGCAGGTATGATCGGCCCCATAATTCGAAGTAAACTCGAACCTCACCACATTCACTACCGATCCCATAGAACAGTTCGACCTCTTCTCAACCTCGAACATCTGCAAGTTCTTCTTTTTCTCAAGATCATAAGTAAAATTCGCCAATTTATGCACCTCAGTAGTCTCGTTTTGGCCAGCTGCATAAGCTGAAATGTTCCTCTCGAGCCAACCAGTGACATTGCAATACTTGGGAGCTGATGACAGATTGTATGCGACCCTATGAGAAACATGTTCCAGTGAAAACGATTCGGGAATGATTTCAGTCCTCAGTCGAATGTCGATGTACCCAGAACTTCCATTTAACGAAAAGCACTGGCCCGATTCCCCGAAACTTGGTTGCAGCATTTTTAGGGCGTCTGGATGGACCAAATGCCTGTGTTCATTGACTGGGAATCCTGGTTCTGAGTGACCTAAGATCGCTGCCCCTCCAGAGGCCAAAGCATAATCAACCTTCCCAATCCCATCCGCCTCATGCTTTTCGATCTCTTCCTCTATCACCATTCTCGTAAAATCTAAAATCTTGGTGAATTTTTCAGGCTGTAATGTTTCGTTTGTAGGCTCGTTCAGGTCATTAGGCAAGTTCCTAAGATCTGAAAAGGAACGGTTGAACTCAGACAATTCGAGCTCCAAATTTTCCAATGCTGCCCGAGTGGCCGAATTATCTGAATCCATCTTTTCCAACTTTCCTTCCAATGAATCCAATTTCTCTTGCATTAGTCTCGTTGCTTCCTCAAATGCATCCACTTGATCCCTTAGTTTCTGCAATGCAGACTCGAATTCATTAGCCTTCTCGCCTGAGAACTTGACA
Source organism: Lagerstroemia speciosa (assembly GCA_037672795.1). NCBI lineage: Eukaryota > Viridiplantae > Streptophyta > Magnoliopsida > Myrtales > Lythraceae > Lagerstroemia > Lagerstroemia speciosa. Next base: position 6,302,213 of record CM075301.1, on the reverse strand, counting down.
TGGAAGACCCTCTTTTCTCTGGTACCCAAAATTGAGTTCCCCAGTTTGGCAGATCTTACGAACCAATAAATGAGGAACAGAATCGAGAGGCCTATCGCAAGTGCTGGGAACACTTTGATGATGTTCTTCGGGGTTTCTTGGGTCCCAAGAAACGAGAATTTCACATCTTTCTTTTCACAAGTCGGAGATGGATCCTCTTGATCCGCAGTGATCCCTTCTTCTTCCTCCTGCTTGTTCTTGAAAATTGATCGCTTCCTCACACTTGTAATGGAGGGTGGAGAGTTTTGAGGACCTTCCGGAGCAGATTCCAAAGTTTGGGAGCTTTCATTGCTTGATGTTGACATGTGCAATGGGTCGATCGATGAATTTCCCAGGCAAAATCCTACAATATAACAAAAACAGATGAGCAGAAAATAAAATGACATAGCATAGTTCATGCACATATGAGCTGATAAGTAATAAGCCAGAGAGAGCTCGAGCTGAGTCGGGACCGATCAAGCCTAGCAACCCAGTTCACAAGACAATCTAACCAGCTACTCTAACTTTGACTTCATGAGGGTCCGATCCATTCATTTCTCAAGAAAACATTGAGCCAATTAAGGCGGTAAAAGAGGAACAAAGCATGCCAATGAAAGGAATAATAATGGCTAGCCGGATAGCGCCCTCTGGAAATGAGATGGGAATTTCTAGCACAAGCCCTGAAACCAACCGACTCTCGAATATATGGATAAGGTGGTTGAGATAACAATCTAGCTTAATTCAGAGTGGGATCTGTGTAGTCTAAGACATGCTCGTATCATGAGTTCATACAGATCTATTTGCGAAAAAACTGATCTGAATGAAGCCATGAGATGCTTTATGACCTAACGTTAGTTCAAGAACCGCAGGAGAACCACAATACGAATAAGACACTTAGCTTATGTCGTGGATTCGGATTCTAACAAGGGGCGGAGGATGCACCTTTACTTCACATACGAGAAGGATGCCATCATCTGGGTCTGATGACTCTCTCTACTCTTCCACCTCCCTACAGAATTCACCCTTATCTTGAGAAGAGATCAGAGCTCCCATCCCATCGCTTGTATGATGACAACCTCAGCATGCGTCTTTTGTCCCCCAAACACACTTAATATGGCAAACTTACCATGTAAACAATACGCCAAATTAACTCAGAATGCAAATAGCTGCCGTTTGTACTCACAAACCAAAGAAAATTCACTTCCCAACTCGTCCAGGCGCATGGAGCCTCGATCAACTGCCTCAGCTACGAATGGACGAGAACCAGAGCGTCAGCGTGTTTGGCACTGTTGAAGGAGTTGGAGGATACATGGAATGGAAGGATAAAAGTCAGTTAAGGAAAAAGAAGTGAACTTAATATTAGCCTAAATAAATTAGTGTGTATTTGCTTAAACAATAATAACATTTCTTTCAGCAACCAGATAGGAGAAATCTTAAATGGCCCAACTCATAACAATATAATGAGAATATATTAATTAAATTATTTTAATTAATAAGAATTATGATAATTATTTGGGTTATTAATATGCATTTACTTACATCTTACACTATTTTCAGTATACCGTTTGTTACAATTTAATTGATTTTTCCCATGCAATGTAACGAGGAGGTGATTTTGAGAATTTCTCCACCTTGTAAGGAATGGGCACGTGGCATTTAATAACATGCTTAACGAATTAGTCTTGTTTGGAAAAACGAAATCAGATGATTTTGTTTTTTCAAATTTATAAATTTAACTTTATTGAAAATAAATCACCTGCTTTTTATAATGTGATGCACCCAATGATTTGATATATATCTACTAATCTTGCAAAGATGGTAAGTAGAACAGTTATCTTGTAACATATTATTTTAGTATTTTTCAAGCAGTCATACAAGCGACTTCAACATGACATTACATTATATCAAGAAAAAACTGAAATTACAATATTATTACGGAGTTACAGTACTAGAAAATTTTGTGCTTAATTTCCTTTATTGGTCTTCTTCAATTCGTTTTCGTTCGATATGTACAGACACATGAGTGAATAAGAGACATTCTTCGATAATCTTACATTGTCATGTTGCATAAGCAAGAATCTATTCAACTGTGGCAAATGAGAAAACGATTGTTCATTACGTGCACAACTATCATAACTATTGCTGTTGTAGTTGGACTCACATTGAGACATTAGAATTTGAGTGCAATAGTACCGTAAACAATCTAAAAGTAAGATAAGAAACACAACCATTAAAATTACATTGTAAAACTCTCCATTTGAGAGACATCCACAATGCAGAGCAAATAATCTACTAAATCAAAAATAGAGATTATAATTTAACGGAGATTTCTTATTCCATAGCAAAGTTCCTATTACAAACCCATACAAAAGAGTCAGCCCAATTTCTCAGTTCTGTTGCCCTTGTATTATCAAAAAATTTATCAAATTGATAAGATCAACCCATATCTAACAAGACTCTACTCACTCTTATATAGGCCTATTACAATAAAACAAGATATCGACTATTCTTTGATTATCTTCAAGGAAAATATTCTAATTTGATTCGAATGAGAAGATATGGATTTAGAAATATTCCAAATTCAAAAATAGAAATGGACCTCTATCCTTATCAACTTCCACTCACCCAATTAAGTCTTTGAGCTCTTGAGATTCAAATTTGATGCAAGACACTCCTAACAAATCTCCACTTGGCTCCCATCGAGCCAACAACCATCATTCTTAGTTTCTTTCCTCTATTTAGTCCTCTCATAGGCTTTACCACTTTGTGCATATGTCACTCAAGTCCAAACCACCCTTGTACCTATTCAAGGTACTAGTTGTCAGCATTCCTGGTGATTTCTAATTGATCAATTGACATGGGAGTTTTGGCTCGACTTCAGTATTCTATAAGACCAATTTTCCATTGAACTTGACTGCTTCCTCTGCGTGTCCTCTGCATACTCATCTTATAAAGGTTGTCGCATCTAGGTGCAACTCCTGACATACCAACACTAGCTCCAAAGGTGGAGTTTTGAGGTGCCTTCATCTTCTCTAGAGTTTTATCCTACTCAACCATAACAAATTTATAAGAAAACATATGCTTATTCACCAGGACTTTTTCTTTAAAATGGTGCACATTTTCTACATTCATTTACCCTTCCATGCTCGAGATCATCAAGATATTTTTGGGAATCGCACACTCAACTGCTATTACAATCTTAGATTTTACTTGCAAGATGTAAATCCTTTTCGTAGTACCTCTTTCATTACTATATGTGTGACTTTTGAGACTTTGATACTCTATCCAATACCTTATACTTGCACCTACACCGATCAAGAGTTCCTAGATAATCATATATATTTTTTAATTTAGGAACATAGCTAACCTTGTGTGAGAATTGTGAATTTATTTATCCAGCTATGAATATATATCCCCTTAGTATGCATGTTGTGTCTTAAAAAAAAACACACACACATACACACACATATATCCATACAATCAGCTCAAATCCCATTTAGTCCATAACTCATCTGCAAAAACACTAGTCCATGGCCAATAGAGCCCAATAAATCAAGCATAAAACAATCATTAAGCATAATAGCTCTTAATGTTCCATCGACCGCCTCAGCTCATGTAAATATTTGCCAATCTTCATTTTTCTTAGTTTCAGCATTACACGTCAAAGAGAGAGAGTTGACAGAATATGGAAATGGAGAAGATGAGCTGGGGACAGAGAGCAGAGAAATGGAGAATGGTCGAGAGCTAAGAAAGATAAGAGTTTAGTGGGATCAAGCTGTGGGAGGCTGATAGTAGGCAACGAAGTCGATGGCGGGAGCTAGGGGAACGATAGGGAGTGGAGACAACAAAGAAGAAGGTGAAAATGGCTAACGAAAATAATATGTAATTCAAGTCTGTTTTAAAATCCAGTAGATTCCCTTCGTGCTACGGTGTGCATTTAACCATGTGTTGCTTTTTCTTCTTGATTGGTATATTTTTCTTCTTTGTGGTCTTCAAAGTTAATTGCGTCCATTGTTCCAAGGCTTGCTAGATTTCCATGAGGTGGAATGGGAAATTTTAGTTCTTGAAGTTAATGTTCTCTTTAGGGAACTTTGATTTTGAGCCTAATTCTTATTTTGGTTCATTGGCCGAATTGTCTAATTATTGATGGTTGGTTGGATTTTAGTTGTTCGATTAAAATGCGATTCACTGAACATGGAGTAGAAACCTGTCAAAATATTAAAGTTGGAGAGGTAAAATAGTAACTTTATTTAGGATGCTTGAATGAAATTGCAATTTGAAGTTGTAAAGGAACTTGAATGGATTGGTTATAGAAATTCCATTTCATGCATTATCTGTTATATGCATTCAACTATAATATTATATTGACTTGTCCATTTTTAATTAAATTGAATTATTTTTCTTAAACGATATGAATGAGTTTGCTAGGAGTTAAGTTCGAAGTTTGTATTGGTATTTGGATGTTTGAAATGAGATGAAGCTGTTTCATTTTTCCTTTCGTGGGAAAGGTCACCCAATGTGGTTTGAAGTATATTTTCTTTGTGATTTACATAATAGGATTGAAAGAAAAATTTAGATTTGTGCTCTTGCTCAAGGGATCGAGGAGGATATAGTGAGAGCTCAATTCAAAGGATCGTCTCTTGGAAATCAGTTTAAAAAAGTCGAGGATCTTTGAGGAGGAAGTCTATGCATCTTAATGAGCCAAACTTGATGGAAAATATTCTGAGGAATCTATTGTTAGTATTTCATTCCATTATAGAATGGAACTATATATTAAATATGTTATGTAAGTATTATGTTGCTACAATTGTGATATTATGTGAATATGAAGTATATGGACTTGAACTAATGAGTATGTTAATATGATGTCTATGGATTGGAAATGAATGAAATATAACTAATAAGATGTATTATGATTGATTGGTTGATGTAGCCATGGGGGACAAACCGCTAATCTGGCGAATTATAAAAAGAACGACCTATTGTTGATCCGATAGATAATAAAACGGACGACCAACCACCGATCCGGTAAGTAATAAAACGGACGATCGTTCACAGTACCTTCACAACTCTCTGCGAGGTTAATGCGGCCCCGTGGTTACTTATTGTTTGTATTGAATTCTTGTATATATATTTACGAGTATGAAATATATGGATATGTGTGTGTGTAAATATGTGTGTATATGTAGGAGAATAAGATGAGGAATACTATAATAATAAGAACAGACATTCGGTGCAAATTATGCAACTAAAATATTTAAATGTTTAATGTATAGAAATCATTTTATTTTGAAATTATTTACTCATTGAACCCGCAACTCACTCATTGCGATATTTTCTCAGCTAAGTTATAGAAGGACGAGCAGTTTGGAGTTGTCATTTTGCTCAGGATCAGTGTGAGTTCTCTTCTAGGTAGATATTAGGGGTATGTAAGTAGAAAGTATACAAGTTGTATATAAAGTTGCGACCTAGAAATTTAGTTACAATTTTATAAATGTTGATTTTGGATACTTTCTGAAGTGATACGTTTAGATTTTGTTGTTGATTTACAAAGGTTTACAACATGTTATATTTTTTTTTTATTTTGGAATATCTAAATTTTAGGGAAAACTCTACCAAATTTTTTAGTTGTGACAATTTTGGTACCAGAGCGTGGGTTATAGATTCTGTAGACTATTTGATCTCTGATAAATTTTTAGAGAGAGTTCGATAGCCTTAATTATGATTTATATTACTATCATATTGAATGAATGTGATGTTCCTTTGAATTTGTGATATGGTTTGGTCTTTGTTATTGAATGATCATAAATAATTTATGATATTTGGCGAGGTTCTAAGTGTCTAATGAAAAAAAAGGGGTTGATTGGTTTCCACTAAAGTGAGGTTTTGATTATCTGTTTAGTTGGCTTTATAGTAAGAAGTGACATTGGGTTGTTTTTGTGCTTCTTCAATAATGGTTGTGTGAATATAATATGATTTGAGTATTAAATTATGTTATGATATTTATTTAAATTCTTTATGAACATAAAGAATGTCTCTTATATATTTTGTTAATTGAATGTTTGAAAGAATGTTGTGAATTGTAAATTAAACAAATTCGATTACGTGATGTTTTCTTTGAAGTGTGTTGTAAGAAATCTAAATTTAATTGATTGTGTTATTAGTTTCAGTGTTGCTTTTATGAATTTGGTGAAAACGAATAATATTTTCTATTATAGAAGTTGGACACTGGAATTTAAAGTGTTTATAAATGAGTTAAATGAAGAGTTCTTTATAAATATAAGTTGGGAAAATCAGAAGTAGAACAAGTTCACATAGCCTATCTATCAAGATTGTTGGGTTCACTCCTTTGGATTCTCAAGCACATTGCATTAGAAGTATTCTCTAATAGATTAAATTGATTCAGTTGGTGGCTTTCCATCCGTGTATCCTTCAACATCGCAGCAACTGTTCATATATCTATACTTAGAATTTTTTAGGGACTAATCTAATTCTACTGCAATTCAACAAGTATGGATATTCTTATTCTGAATTGGATGATCTTGTTACTGAGTTGAAGGTGGTCACATATTATTATTACGGGTTTCACATCTAATATTTGGAAACAGAATATAGTAAAAGTAAGGGTTTAGACCAATTTGTCGAGACTGCTCATTGGCTTGTTTTATTATCAGTTCTTAGTGGGAATCATTTATTGTGTCTCCAATTAGTTGGATGATTCAGGATTCTTCTATTATGCCCATATATCAATTTCCAGTCAATTCGATTTATTCGAGATTCTTGCATATAATACCAGCAAGAAGATGTGGGTTTCTCTATCTGATCTTTATGTCTTACCATCTGGGTATTCAACATTAAAGTTCAAGAAATTGCTTATCAACAAGCAGTACTGAATAGACTTACCATAGATTCAAACCGGTTATCAGAGTGGTGTAGCGGAAGCGTAGTGATTTGTGGAAGTTAAGGAAGGAGTTTATGGGAACTTGAATATACTCTGAATTTTGAACATCTATTTCTTTTCAATACTGCGCCAGAAATTTCGAGGACGAAATTTTTATTAGTGGGAGAGATTGTGAGAATTGTGAATTTATTTATCCATTTATGAATATATGTCCCCTTAGTATGCATGTTGTGTCTTTAAAAAAACACACACACCCGCGCGCACACACACACACACATATATCTATATAATGAGCTTAAATCCCGATTTAGTCCATAACTCATATGCAAAAACACAAGTCCATGGGCCAACAGAGCCCAATAAATCAAGCATAAAGCAATCATTAAGCCCGATAGCTCTTAATATTCCATCCATCGCCTCAGCTCATGTAAATATCTCCAATCTTCATTTTTCTTAGTTTCGGCATTACACGTCAGAGAGAGAGAGAGAGAGAGAGAGAGAGAGAGAGAGAGAGAGAGAGTTGACGGATTAGGGAAACGGAGAAGATGAGCTGGGGACAGAGAGCAGAGAGATGGAGAATGGTCGAGAGCTGAGAAAGATAAGAGTTTAGTGGGATCAAGCTGTAGGAGGCTGATAGTAGGCAACAAAGTTGATGGCGGGAGCTGGGAGAATGAGAGGAGCAGAGACAACAAAGAAGAAGGGGAAAACGGCTAACGACGATAATAAGTAATTGAGGTCTATTTTAAAATCAAGTAGATTCCCTTACGTGCTATAGTGTGCATTTAAACGTGTGTTGCTTTTACTTCTTGATTGGTATATTTTTCTTCTTTGTGGTCTTCAAAGTTAATTGGGTCCATTGTTCCGAGGCCTGCTGAATTTCCATGAGGTGGAATGGGAAATTTTAGTTCTTGAAGTTAATGTTCTCTTTAGGGAACTTTACTCTGAGCCTAATTCTTATTTTGGTTCATTGGCCGAATTGTCTAATTATTGATGGTTGGTTGGATTATAGTTGTTCGGTTAAAATGCAATTCACCGAACTCAGAGTAGAAACCTGTCAAAATATTAAAGTTGGAGAGGTAAAATAGTAACTTTATTTAGGATGCTTGAATGAAATTGAAATTTGAAGTTGTTAAGGAACTTGAATGGATTGATTATAGAAATTCCATTTCATGCATTATCTGTTATATGCATTCAACTATAATATTATATTGACTTGTCCATTTTTAATTAAATTGAATTATTTTTCTTAAACGATATGAATGAGTTTGCTAGGAGTTAAGTTCGAAGTTTGCATTGGTATTTGGATGTTTGAAATGAGCTGAAGCGGTTTCATTTTTCCTTTCGTGGGAAAGGTCACTCAACATGGTTTGAAGTATATTTTCTTTTTGATTTACATAATAGGATTGAAATAAAAATTTAGAATTGTTCTCTTGCTCAAGGGATCGAGGAGGATATGGTGAGAGCTCAATTCAAAGGACCATCTCTTGGAAATCGGTTTAAAAGGGTCAAGGATCTTTGAGGAGAACGTCTATGCATCTTAATGAGCCGAACTTGATGGAAAATATTCTGAGGAATCTATTGTGAGTATTTCATTCCATTATAGAATGGAACTATATATTAAATATGTTATGTAAGTATTATGTTGCTACAATTGTTGTGATATTATGTGAATATGAAGTATATGCACTTGAACTAATGAGTAAGTAAATATGATCTCTATGGAATAGAAATGAATGAAATATAGATGCATTATGATTGATTGGTTGATGTGGCCATCGAGGACAAACCACTGATATGGCGGGATACAAAATGGGCGACCTACTGCTAATTTGGCGGGTTATAAAATGGACGACCGACCGCTAATCCGACGGGTAGTAAAATAAACGACTGACCACTAATTCGACAGGTAATAAAACGTACGATCATTCACGGTACCTTTACAACTCTCCGCAAGGTTAATGCGGTCCTGTGGTTACTTATTGTTTGTATTGAATTCTTGTATATATATTTATGAGTATGAGATATATGGATATATGTGTGTGTATATGCAGAAGAATAAGATGAGGAACACTATGATAGTAAGAACAGAAATTCAATGCAAATTATGTAATTAAAAAATTTAGATGTTTAATATATAGAATTCATTTTATTTTGGAATGATTTACTCATTGAGCCCGCAACTCACTCCCTGCAATATTTTTTCACTAGGTTACAGAATGATGAGTAGTTTGGAGTTGCTATTTTGCTCTGGATCAGTGTGAGTTCTCTTCTAGGTAGATAATAAGGGTACGTAAGTAGAAAATATACAAGTTGTATATAAAGTTAGGACCCGAAAATTTTAGTGCAGTTTTATAAATGTTGATTTTGGAGATTTTCTGAAGTCATACGTTTAGATTTTGTTGCTGATTTACAAAACTTTATAACATGTTATATTTTTCTAATTTTGAGATATCCAATTTTTAGGGGAAATTCTGCCAAATTTTTGAGTTGTAACACCTTGATTAACACTGTTGCAAACCCATTATACACTTCGATTCTCACATTTCCAACCCTGGCAGCCATACATGTTTTTCCTTTCCTTATTCAAATATTATCACTTAAGGTTGGATGATAAACAGTAAACCAACTCTTGTCATGAAAAAAATAGAATGTGATACCAGATCAAGATTTGAATATGAAATTGACTAGTCCAATGTTTTGAGATCCGCATCACTCTCATATCCTATATTTTCTTTAGAACATTGTCTTTTTGCCTCTTTCAATCCCACACACACCGCTTCTCATCTTTCTTCGTAAGGCTATCTAACCTGAGATGAAGCCCTCCTAATGGCAATCCCATTAAAATCAGTATTCCTCGAGATTTTGCTTTTAGGCCCCCATTGCTTCCATGACATCTCTCGAGCTTGCCACTTAAAAGAAGCCTTTTTGCCACACCACTCAATCCCTCCATTACGGAAATCGCATCTTACCCTACCATGGCCTAGGGTTCGCAGAAGAGAAACAATCGGTGGGCCAACCGTCATATGAAGCAGAGACATCCCCTTGCCGACGAAGAGAGAGAACCCTAGGTGAAGCATGGCTCGATCGAGAAGAACGGTCGCCGATCGTGACCGGATGGAGAAGCGAAGGCGGAGGCCCGTCACTGTCGAGGAACACTGCACCGGCGAAAGGAAAAAAAAAAAGGAAAGAAAAAGGAGTAAAGGCAGAAGTGAATAGCTGCCTTTTGTTTATTTTAATATGGCAGAGGTAGCAAAGTTTGAGTTCTGGGGTTCGAACCCCTGCAAGCACAAGTCTCAATTGATTTTCCTCTTACCAACCGTCTGAGTTCCGTGAGAACATGTCCGACGCAAACGTTTCCATTTGACTACCTTCCAAGAATTCTGACGGAAAATTATTTTAAATTTTTTCAAAAGCTCTCCTTTTGCTGTTTTTACGGAAATCTCACGGTAAGTTTTTCGTCCCGCTTACTCCATCAGAATTCTAACAGAAAGGTTTTCTTCAGACTTTTTCTCACGAAAATCCAACAGAAATCAAGCGTCTATCTAATCTCACGTAAAACTCTCACGGATTTTCAGCATATTCTTGTAGTGTTTGGGGGGAGCTTGCTTAGTTAGGTGGTAGTTTGTTTTGAGTTGGTTGATTGTTGAATTGCTAATACCTAATGACTGATTGCTAAATTGTTGATTACTAATGGTTGAATTGCTTAATAGTGATTACTGTCTTTTATTACAACTTAATTTCCATGCATTTATGTTGTTAGATAGTTGCATAGGTTTCATGTTCGGTATGCAATTTGTTGGATGAATGACATCATGGAATGAATCCACTCATAAAGAATTGGTTAGCCCTTGTTCGGTGACAATAATTAGTGGCTTGGAAATTTGAAACTCAATTGGATTGGAAATTGCAACTTGCTTTAAGATGAGTTACAAGAAAAGTATATCATGTCTGAGCCCCATTCTTTTCACGACACACTTACTTTAGGGATAGCTTAAAATTGCCTTTGATGTAGCTTGGTTGTAGGGCTCACGTGAGAGTAGGCAAGAACGAGAACGTAGATATCCTACCAAAGGCAGATAAAAAAATAGAAAAAAAAAAGAAGCAAAGAAAAAAATATTATGCATGAGCGATCAATGAAAAAAATATTATAAAATTGCATATGTGAGCTTAAAGGAAAGATGTGCTAAGGCTCTGAGTAGTACTACATGGGCTTGAGGAGAACTTAGTATGAAAGCATACGCAATAAGGACCGACATGTGCTTATGGTAGAAAAAATAGTTCATTAGTCGAAGCTCGAGGATAGATCCGTAAAGGTATCTTAAAATCTAATGCCTTTGACCAACTGGGACGGGAGCCATTGGTCGATTCCTCGCTACTCGGGCCTAGATTATGGATGTGACACCCAGAGTCATGCACCACCAAAAAAAGAAAAAGAGTAAGATAGAAAATAGCGGAATTGTCATAGGCAATGTCTTTGTGATTGTTTAAGTCCCTTGATTGTGTGCTTGACCAACCAAGTTTCAAATTGGATTTCATTCTTCCAGCTAAGGTTATACAGAAGGTCGAGCAAATATGTTCTAGTTTTCTCTGGAAGGGAAGGGACACTTCACGCAAAGGAGCAAAAGTTAAATGGAGTGATATTTGTTTGCCAAGAGATGAAGGAGGCCTTGGAATCAAAGACCCCAGGTCTTGGAATGTTGCATGCATATATAGGAACCTATGGCAAATTTTCACTAATGCTGGTTCTATATGGGTGGCATGGGCCCACAAGTACCTACTCAAGTTTAGAAGCATTTGGACCATCAAAATTCCCAACTCATGCTCTTGGAATTGGAGAAAAATTCTAAAACTTCGAGACAAGGCCAGAACACATATCTCCTGCAAAGTTGGTGATGGGCAGTCTATTTTCTTTTGGCATGACAATTGGTCAGCTTACGGTTCCCTCAACACCTCCTTACCCAAAGGCATGCTCACTTTTCCTTCAATTGGCTCTACTGCAAAGCTTTCAGTAGTTTACCAAGGAGAGACATGGCACTGGCCTAGGAGCTTAGACTCGTCTATTAACTTGTTGGAGATTCAAAACTCTGTAATCATAGCCGGGCAAGATCTATTCAGCTGGGACTCCAAAACAAAACCAGAATCACCAACTTCGGGGACAGTTTTCGACCCCGAAAACCCAAGGTTTCTTGGTTTAGAACTGGCGTAGCGGAGCGTCAAACCAGTTGTTTTCTTTATCGTAGTATGTTGATTCCCGTGGAATACCAGACCAAAGAAAAGAAGGAACTCGTGTGATCGTTGATTCAAAAGAATGCCGAAAACAAGAGAAAGGAAGAAGAAAACTTCTCTGAACTTTGATTGCCTCAATTCATCCCCGAAAATAACAACCTGCGCAAGCTATTTATTGAGGAAAAAACCATAAGGATCCTAACTGAATCGAAATCCCTAAACACACGGCAAAAAGAAAGGAAACTAACTAAAAATTAGGAAAGATAAGGAAAAATCTAAAATTTAATCTTGATTCACGCTGCATCAGTCCCACTGGCCTGGAAAAGATTCGTCCTCGAATTTGAATCATCTAACTCTCCAACAAATGGAACCAAATGCTTGACATTGAAGACGTCCGATGTAGTCATATCAGAAGGGAGGCGTAAACGATATGCGTTTGGATTGATCTTCTCAAGCACTTCCAATGGCCCAATCTTCCGGGCCTTCAACTTGTTGTATTCATGAAGAGGGAAGCGGTCTTTTGTCAAAACAGCCCACACTTGATCCCCAACGTTGAATTCCACATGACGGCGACGGCGGTCAGCAGAAGCTTTGTACTTCTCGGTAGAAGCAATTAGATGGCCATGAGTAATTTGGTGGATTCGCTGCAAATCTTCAACAAAATCAGCTGCTTTACCATGAATTCGAACGCGATCCGGGAGCGGAGCAAGGTCCAGGGGACACCGAGGGATACATCCATGGACAACTTGAAATGGACTGAAACCGGTGCTCCGGTTCTTGGCATGATTGTGAGCAAACTCTGCTTGACTAAGCCTCATATCCCAAGACTTGATACGATCTCCAACAAGGCTTCGAAGTAAATCCCCTAAAGCACGATTCGTGACTTCGGTTTGGCCATCAGTTTGTGGATGGTAAGCCGAACTCATATCCAAGCTAGTATTCACTAGTTTCCACAGAGATCTCCAAAAGTGACTCAAGAAGCGAGAATCTCGATCGGAAATGATGGAAGTAGGGAGACCATGAAGGCGGTAGACTTTCTTGAAGAACAATTGAGCCACTTGAACAGCATCGGTAGTTCTTTTGCACGGGATAAAGTGAGCCATTTTAGAAAACCGATCAACCACCACGAAAATAGAATCATTACCCCTTTGAGTGCGAGGTAAGCCAAGAACAAAGTCCATGCTGACATCACTCCAAGGCTGCGTTGGAATGGGCAAAGGTAAGTAAAGACCGGCATTGGAAGCATGACCCTTGGAGGTTTGACAAACTCGGCATCGTTCCACATAGCGCTCCACATCTTGGCGAAGTGTAGGCCAAAAATAAGAAGTAGAGACCAAATGAAGTGTTCTATCTCGACCAACGTGACCCTCTCCATGTAGTTCTTTTATGATCTATAATCGTAAACTACAGTCCGGTATGCAAAGACGGTTGCCTAAGAAAAGGAAATCATCATGCAACACATAATCGGAATGTTTACCACAGCGAACATCTTCTAGAATCCGAGAGAAGAAACTATTGGAAGAATATAATTCGGGGAAAGTGGAGAAACCCGGTACTGAAACGTGAAGTGTGGCAAGCAACGAGTGACGGCGGCTCAAGGCATCAACCACCCGGTTATGGGCACCCGATTGGTGCTTGATAACAAAAGTGAATTGCTGAAGGTAAGCTATCCATGAAGCATGTCGAGCCGAAACCCTGTCTTGACTTCCGAGATGTTTTAGAGCATCATGGTCGGTGTAAAGAATAAATTCCTTGTGGAAAAGGTAATGACGCCAATGTTTAATTGCTTGAACAATTGCATAAAATTCCACATCATAAGTGCTATAACGAGCTCGTGATCCGGAGAGCTTCTCACTATAGTATGCCACGGGGCGTCCTTGTTGACTAAGAACGGCGCCGATACCAACCTTGGAGGCATCACTATGCAGCTCAAAAGTAAGAGAAAAATCCGGTAAAACCAAAATGGGGGCTGCAGTAAGCTTGTATTTAATTAGCTCAAATGCCTTGGTAGCCTCAGAAGTCCAAGTAAATTTTCCATCCCGAATGCAATCCGTAATCGGGGCTACAATGCTACTAAAGTGGGGAATGAATCGGCGGTAGAAAGATGCTAACCCATGAAAACTTCGAACTTCGGTGGTAGTGTGCAGAGTCGGCCATGATCGAATAGACTCCACTTTAGTTTGATCGACTGCCAAGCCTTCCTTTGAAACAACATAACCAAGAAAACAGACTTGATTAGATCCAAATTCACATTTTTTTTAGCAACATAAAATTTGCCTCGTCGCAATACTGAGAGGACTTCTCGAAGATGCCTGAGATGATCTTCCATGGTAGCACTGAAAATAAGAATGTCATCAAAATATACAACAACGAACCTTCCAATAAACGGGCGAAGCACCTGGTTCATAACTCGCATAAAGGTACTTGGGGCATTAGAAAGCCCGAATGGCATCACTAACCACTCAAACAAACCCTCGCGTGTCTTAAACGCTGTCTTCCATTCATCACCAGGACGAATCCGGATTTGATGGTAGCCGCTCTTAAGATCGAGTTTTGAGAAAATTGTGGCCCCACTTACTTGATCAAGGAGGTCATCGAGGCGAGAAATTGGAAAGCGGTATCTTACAGTTATTTTATTAATAGCGTGACTATCCACACACACGCGCCAAGATCCATCTTTCTTTGGTATTAAAAGTGCAGGGACAGCGCAAGGACTAAGACTTTCCCGTAAGTGACCTCTCGCCATCAACTCCTCAACTTGCCGGCGAAGTTCTTCGTGTTCACTCGGACTCATTCGATAGTGTGGTTTGTTGGGAAGCATAGCACCCGGAACAAGGTCAATTTGATGTTGAATGTCACGCAATGGCGGTAGCCCATTAGGGAGTTCTTCCGGAAAAACATCCGAGAACTCTTGAACAAGTGCTTGAATTTCTGGCAGCATAATCTTGAGCGATGAAGGTGTGCCCAGAGTTGTAATTAGTGCATATACAATGCCGGCCTCCTGCATGGCAGTTTCAAACTTCGAACGAGTGAGAAATAGGACTGATTTGGGTGGGGATTCCGGTTGCTGCGTATTGACGAACAACCGTTGTTCCTGGCAGACATTCTCAGATGATAGTGACAGAGGTCCTGGCGGATCTTTTGATGGGAGTAACGTAATTTTTCGATTTTCACAGCGGAAACTATAGGTATTTGCTTTCCCATCATGGATGACATGTCGATCATATTGCCAAGGTCGTCCCAAAAGAATATGACACGCGTCCATGGGGACTATATCGCAATAAATCTTATCTTTGTATGTAGTTCCAATGGAAAAGGGAACAATAACTCGGTGAGAGACTTGAACTTCTGAACCTTGTTTCAACCACGAGATCTTGTAAGGAGTAGGATGATTTTCTGAAAGTAGAGCCAACTTACGAACAGCTTCTTCGGAGATAACATTCTCACAACTTCCTGAATCAATAATAAAGCGACAAACCTTTCCATTCACTGTGCAAGTGGACTGAAAAAGGCTGGTTCGCAACCATGCATCATCGGGTGCCTTGGGAGAAAAACAGCTTCTACGGAGCACAAGTAATGGACCCATATCTCCTGAGACTTGTTCTTCTAGGATTTCTTCCAACATCCCATCACTTTCTATGTGCTCGTCATAATGGTCATTAAGAATTTCAGGATCTCTCATCTCCCTTCCTTCGGCTAGTAGACCATGTCTACCCTTGTGAGGGCACGCCGTCTGTCGATGCCCCGGTTCACCACAGGAGAAACAACGCAGAGCATTAGGACGAGAGGGACGAGCTGCACCTACTAGATCAGTGGTGACGGTTGGCCGAGGAAGTGTTGGTGGAGCTATAGCTGCTCGAGGGGCGGCTGTAGTGGCTAGGGGTCTTGTGGAGGTGTCGATGGTGGGGGTGCGAGTAGTGGTAGCTGCTGCTGAATTCCATAGGGAGGTACCCGATCGATGTTGTCGTTCTATTAATAATGCTCTTTGATGCGCTTCAGAAACGGATGCCGGGTCAAAGAGATTCAAAATATTTGAAACTGTGGGCGAAGTCCTCCGATGAAACGGGAAACTGATTGTTCGGCAGTTTCATTAATGTCATTCCTTGTAAGCAAAAGGAAGAACTCAGTAGCATACTCATCCACCGTCTGATTGCCTTGTCGCAAGTTTTGGAGACGTTGATACATGGTCCGTACATAATTATACGGAAGGAAATCACGCTTCATATGTTTCTTCAATTTTTGCCATGACACAATCTTCTCTTTCCCGGCTCGTGAGCGAGAAATCTTGAGTTGTCGCCACCAGGCAGCGGCATGACCTCGAAAACGGGTAGCAACAAGCAAAACCCGCTTCTTTTCAGGTACTTCCTTGAAATCTAGGATTTCTTCTACGGCTCCAATCCAATCCAAAAATTCTTCCGGTTGGAGGCTTCCATGGAATTCAGGGATATCAAGTTTGAAACCTGACTCCCATCGACGATTGTCTTCATGGTGCCGAACCCGACGAGGGGCGGCAAGGTTGTCTCGATGGTGCTGTGGCATGGCTTGTTGCGGAGCAAAAGGATTTTCCTCAAGATCACTGACTTCTTCTTCGATTTCGGTGTCGTCCACATGATCCGGTTGGGGCGCAACAGGTGGTGCAAGCGGTTGGTTATTGGTCTGAAGGGCAGCAATAATTGCTTGTTGTATGGATTGTTGCATGTTCAGCTGTAATTCAGCGAGCGTTTGACGAAGTTCAGCCCAATTATCGGTGGGCTGCTGGCGACGTCGGGGCGGCATAACGAAGCACTGTAGCAACCTGGCTCTGATACCAACTGGCATAGCGGAGCATCAAACCAGTTGTTTTCTTTATCGTAGTCTGTTGATTCCCGTGGAATACCAGACCAAAGAAAAGAAGGAACTCGTGTTCTCGTTGATTCAAAAGAATGCCGAAAACAAGAGAAAGGAAGAAGAAAACTTCTCTGAACTTTGATTGCATCAATTCATCCCCGAAAATAACAACCTACGCAAGCTATTTATTGAGGAAAAAACCATAAGGATCCTAACTGAATCGAAATCCCTAAACACACGGCAAAAAGAAAGGAAACTAACTAAAGATTAGGAAAGATAAGGAAAAATCTAAAATTTAATCTTGATTCACGCTGCATCAACAACCTTGCGGTTTCAAGGTCATTTACCAAGAGCCTCCTTCATTACCTGGTTTACTATACTGAACAAATTATCTACGAAGGATAGAATAGCTTATTGCTGTTCTCTTCCCAATCTTCTGTGCGCCTTTTGTATAGACTCTTTGGAAACTCATGACCATCTTTTCTTCGACTGTCTTGTAATCAAAGATATTTGGGCTGCAATTCTCCTTAAGTTACAAATCTCTAGAGTGGTCGGTGATTGGGAGTTTGAACTACAATGGATATCTTCTATCAAGGGGAGGAAGTCTATTCATTCTGTAGTAGTTAAGCTAGCATTTACAAGTGTTATTTATGTTATGTGGAGGGAGAGAAACAACAGAATATTCCAAGCAACATCTAGATCCCCTCACATTCTGCAGGCTTCAATTGTAAATCTCATATTGGGTAGAATCAGTTCACATCCTAGGTTGAGAGTCAGATTAGAAAATCCTCCTATGTTACTTGCTTCATTAGAGAGTGATTTTGTATAGTCTTTTGTATATGACTTTTTGTACATTTTGTGAACTCTCATGATTGATCAATGAAACATACCATAGTTTTTAAAATCGGACCGGGCCGGAAACCGGTCAAGGTACGGGTTCTTGGGTTCTTGGGTTCAACCGGGGTTTAATGGGTCTAACCGGATTTTTACAAATAATACCTATAATAATATAAAATTAGTAATATAAATATAAGATTGTTATATTCTATACATCAATTTATAATTTCAACTTTACAAATAAGATTATTATATTTTCTACATTAATTTAGAGCTTAGGTTTCCTTTTTTTCTATTTTTGACTCTTATTTTTTATTTTTTTATTTTTTTATTTTTCTTCATTGACCGGTTTCTTGACCGGTTCTTATGGGTTCAGTGAAAATCCTGTCAGACCGGCCGGTTCACACTGTCTAATCCGGTTCTTGATGCAAATGGAGTAATTAATGAAACCGGACCGGACTGGTGTCCGGTTCCCGGTCCAACCGGTCCGACCGGCCGGTCTGGTCCGGTTTTTAAAACTATGAAACATACTACTTACCAAAGAAAAAGAGTGTTTGCACTAACACAGCACGACTATGGCTGATTTTTGTGAAAATTTTGACATCAAAAGTATGAAGCAATTGAATTGAAGATCGAGTAGGAAATGAAGAGCCATTCCTGATAACTCTAAGGGGCTAACTCTTTCCAATTGAGTGAAGAAATTCTTGTGAATCTTGCTTGCTTATGTGCATTGATTTGGAAGTGTCTTACTCGAGGACCAGTAAGAATCTAGGTTTAGGGGTGTGTTAATCGTGTAAAAGATTGATTATTTCATGCTTTTCAGGCCTTGATTTGAACAAAGTAATCTAGTTTGACTTGGTTCATATGCATGATTTCTTGTTGAATATAGTGGAGTTGGAATTGAACAAGTGTTAAGAGTCAAGTTTATTTTAAGAATGTTGATACTCCTGAGGCATTTTGTGAACATATACCTATTAGAAGACCAAGCGAGCCATGAAGATGAATCCC
This sequence comes from Lagerstroemia speciosa, assembly GCA_037672795.1. Classification (NCBI taxonomy): domain Eukaryota; kingdom Viridiplantae; phylum Streptophyta; class Magnoliopsida; order Myrtales; family Lythraceae; genus Lagerstroemia; species Lagerstroemia speciosa. Next base: position 6,283,396 of record CM075301.1, on the reverse strand, counting down.
GACTGAAGACATGTAGCTAATTAGAATAGCAGAACAGTGGGGCACGGCACAAGATCGTGGCACCAATGGAGACAGTGAAGAGGGGTCGCGACGCAAGACTGTGGCCGTAGACAGTTCAGCAGCGAATTCCTGAGATTTATTGCTGAATCGAAATCAATCAACCCCAAATATTACACGGAATATTTTTGGGCTGAATCAAAAATATTTGGGGGGACAAAAAGATTTCGATTTAACTCTACCGGGAAAGAGAATCTGTCAAGATTTGAAGAAGGATAAGATATCTTGTAAAGATATTTCGTCAATCTTTTAAAAAGAGACCAACAAGCAAGTTCCAAGAGGGAGAGAATTTCATTAATCCAACAATTAGTTCTAGAATTCTTTTGCTACCTCCAAGATCAAGAGAAGTTGGTGATCGAGAGGAAAGAAGAGAAGTACTTCAAGATCGCTCGAGGCTCGACAGATCGGCATCAGCATATCTAGAGCTTTCTCTTTTTCTTTTCTTTTCTATTGACTCACGATGTATTCCAACTTCTTCTTGATAGTTATTTTTAATTTCATCATGAACTAGTTCCTTTATTCCTAAGGCAAGTAATGAAACTTTTTTCTACTTTCTAAATTCATCTCTTTTCTCGAGGATGTGACATATTACATTCGTATTACTTATACTATTCTCGTCCTTAATACTTTCTGATTGATTGGCCACCAATTAGATCAAATAGAAGAGATCGACAAACTCAAGAGACGGAGTCGAAATCACGCCGGAGATAGTACAATTTAGGATAATTCACGCCGAGAGGTCGAGATTATTTGTGAGAAGCATAGAGAGATTAGCTTATCACCCTAGGTATCCAAGTTAGGGTTCGAACTCAATGGGTTTCTTAATTTTAATTACCTAGAGATAGAATGATTGGTATCATCCTGGAAATACATTCTTGTTAAGCCGAGAGGTAGGCAATGAGACACAAAACTCTATGATAGTAATACCGTAATTGATTAGATATAGAGATTAGGTTAGGATTTGGAAGTAGGATTGAGGGAATTTGTGAACCTTAGGATCATTAACATTAATTGATTTCTTAAATTGCTTTTAATTTACTTTAATTGCTTTCCTTTGAATTTCTCATCCAATTTCAAATTGCCTAGCTTAGCTTAATAGTTTAGTTTATTGTTTAGTTTTAATCGAATTAGATCCTTGTGGGAACGATTTCTTACTCATTTATTATATTACTTAAGCGATACGTATACTTGTGTGCTTGCTTATCAATTTTCATCGCAACAATTCCCAAAAAAATGAACAAATTAAAGGGAGAAAAAACAAGAGACTTGACATAGTCAAGTGAAATGTCGGCCATATAGGCAGGGATTTACTTAACTACACACCAGAGCCATTGGTAGCATTTCATGTTCAGGACTAAGTCACGTTTCACATCCACATCACTACTAGAAATGAAATAACCGAACTATAAGAATTCCTTCCTTTCTCTTCTTTCCCCAGCCCAAAACAATGTATTTGGAACAATGTGTGCTTCAACATTAATTTACTTATTTAAAACATAAGTAATAAATATCAAACAAAATTCAATAAAATAATTCTCTCATTAATTCAATACCAGGTCTGAGCTGAAATGCTCTTCCTAGGATGATTTAAATGCACGTATATAGGTAGATTTCTGAGAGTTTTTTTTTTGTTTTTGATTTCTCTCAAAGACCAATTCAACTGGGGAACAACTTCAAACTGATATGCTATGAGAGAGGGAAAAAACATTGAAAATCCTAATCTATTGTTCCTTCTCACACAGACATTTGCACATGTTGTGCACAATCGATGTGGGTCACAAAACTTATCCCCACGATTCCAGCTCGTGGTCAGCATAACATGCCACTTGCAATCCCCGTGATTGTGGGTTGGATTTGGCTCTAATACCATATGTAGCATCACGGGCCCATTACTATAAAGTGCTAACTGTTGATACTCTTTGGGTCATTAGACCTTTTATATATATATATATATATATATATACACACACACACATACACACACACCCAACATCTCATCTTCGCACAACCGATATAGGATTGAGGCATTATAGTAAGAACATGGTTGATGAGAAGTGTTAGAAACAAGGGCATGTATGATGAGAAAATTTACCGAACTCTTACTAGTATATGTTATAAATATATACTCATTTGTGCATAAATGATCGTGAGAATTAGTTGGATGAATCCCGCATACCCTGATACCAAAAAATATATATCTATAATCATCTAAAAATGAAAAATGAAATATTTATACATCAGCTGTAGATAAACATCGGACACATCAAATGTTACTATATTTCAGTTTGTATTGATGGAAACATGTCATACATATATATATGTGTGTGTATTCATCAGCATCATAACTTGGACAAAAATATTAGAAACCTCAGATTTCCCTTTTTGGCTACATCACAATGAACATTAGGTAAGGTCACACTACCTTTGCCTTTCGGAGAACTTCACTCTTAAAGAAACGCTAGTGTGTTTCATGGGAACATGATGCAGTGCTCCAAGAAATGTTAGTTGGTCAGATACAGTTTACATATGTGCAAGTGATGACGGCGTAATCTCCAATGCATTAGAAGGAAATAGGATGAACACCAGTTATTCAGATTGTATAGCCAGGTCTTGATTGGCCAATATCTTGTGCAGTGCATTGCGACATCTGAACCAGAAAAAAACACAAACGCATCAAACTAGTACAGAGCATCAGATTCTAATGGCAGAAATCGGATTGATTCCAGAAAATTGCTTCCAGTTTTCCACTATTCTGTTTTACTTCATTAGGAAACGAGAGAATACAGGACATTCAGACACAAATGTGTCAATTAAATTGTACTCTTAAGTTGCATTCTTAATACACTTTATTATCCAACTACCTATCACAATCTTACCCTTTTCTTTTCTTTATTCCACAAAGTTTTATGCATTCAAGTCCTATCCTATTCATTTATAAAGACGGTACTGCAGAGAGCAAACGGTTTTCAGAACATTTCAGTGGTGGCAGGTTTGCAACTTGCTTCAAAGCTCATAAAGGTCAATGTAAAAATTTCTCAATGAGGAGCAGCAGAGCAGTACTAATTAATAATCATACCTCCACGGAAGATGATCAAGAAACATTGAAGTGCACACAACCATGTCCCTAAAGCTTTGTCGATCAGCCAAATAGGCTCTGAAGCTCCCTGCAGTCTCCTGGGCTCTCCAGCTTCTCCATATGGGCGTGAGGAAGTTGTTCTTCTTGGGTACTATGTGGATCACGAGACCTGGAAGGAACATCTCTACTGGGTCCGGATCTGAAGAGTTCTTGGGATCTGGGACAGTTTCTAAGAATTCAGAGACGGGATCCTCAGGCAAGTTTTCGACCAAGGAGTTTCCAGGCTCGAGAGGACTAGTGAGGTTGCTGTTATCAATATCAATGGCGGTACTTCCCATGCCGACCTCATTCAAGAGAGGAGATTTATTATCCAATTCCTTTTTCCCTGCAACAATGCAAATCAAATTTCTTTTATCAAAAAACTAAACCAAAACCGAACCAAAAACTAAACTTGAACTCATCAGCACAAGCTCATCAGTTTGATCATAGCATATTTCTGATAACAACAGCAACACTTCAGATGTGTAGTTATACAATTAATAAAAGAATTGAACACAAGCTGATCCTAGAAACTCTACCAGAAAAATAACTTGGTTTCTCACGGGTTACTCACTTCTCCTCTTTCAATGGTAATGTTTGTACATTAGAAGATAGATTTGGCGCAATTTTGTATCACATGTAATTTATTACCCTAATCCAACCAAAATTGCACACTTTAGCTGCTTAAGAATTATATTAAGGTTAGTACCAATCCCTACTCCCATTCCACTTCCATCAAAAGCAAGACCATCAACCCAATTTGTATCCTATCCACAAAACAACCCAAATTGTTGTGGAGGTACTGACGAAAAATGAGAGACCTAAATTATAAAACACTTAAAAGGTTGAAAGTAAAATTTTGATCTTTTAAGCTTACAAGAAAAACATGTAGAAATATACGCATGACTAATTACAGCTTCCAGTTCTCAGATCAAGTCCTAAGAAACAGTATGGGGTGTGGATCTGAAATTTACAGGTTCCCAATTTAGGAGCCTAGTCCTCGTGCCCTGTATATGCTCATACCCCAACCTGTGCGACACCCATAGGTACCATGATCATTTATAAGCTTCAATTTGGGCCGGAATGCCCTCTTTTTTTCTTTTTTTCTTTTTTGTGTGACATTGGCTGAGGTCAAGTTGTAGTAAAGGCTGCTGCATAGATCAAGCCAAGATGGAAACAACATTGGCGATGCCTCTGTGCCACAATCCATGCCAAAATGGACTGGCAGTGGTAACAGGGACCTAGCTCTGGGCTAGATTTGGTCATTTAGAGGCTGACTTGGTCCTAATGGTGGTTACTGGAAGGTAACCAGAGAAAAGCCCGAGACTCCTATGGTAGTATATTAGATTGGGCTGTATCAGGAATTAAGCAAGTGGGCACTGATAGCAAGATATTTTAATTCAAGGGAAATTGGAATTCTAAATACTTAATTCAGGGGGAAATTCTGATTTGGCATTTGAGCCTGGAGTGTATAACGGAATTTTTTCTTGTTATTGCTAGGAAGAGGCATGAGTCCAGAATTTGAATTTTCATTCCAAAATACCAAATGCACGATAACATAATTGATCATTTGGAGGACCAAATTAATCTCGTCACAGGTAAGGTCCATTCCATCCAATTATTGACCCTCAAGAGGTTAAGGACCCAATATATTTCTGTCCTAAATAAAAAGTAATTGTAGAATGTTGATGATAAATTAAAACCACGCAAGAATAAATTGATTTTACCATCATTTTTGTTATTGTATTGACTCGGGTAAGGCTTTTGGCTAATCTCTCCAGCTTCAATTAGTTGAGGACCCTCAACCCTGTTTGTCTGGTACTTGTTCAAGAAAAGGAACTGATGGGCGAGTCTAGAGATCAAGGCATTATCAGCTTTTCGATCTTCAGAGAGGGCTGTGAGAGCTGCAGCTCTCAGTCGGAGGACTGATCCAACTGAAAGGCGGGCAGAAAATTCATTGTCGTATATAATACTGCAAAAGTAGATCAAAGTATCAAAAAGTAGGAAGATGGAAAGGATAAAAGAGTAAACCATCCAGATCAAGCCCTTGGTGATTTAAATTATATTACAAGAACATCCTGAACTTTGAAAGAGCATTGCCATCTTGTTAGATATACTGGCTGGTTCATACCAATCGCAACCACACTATTAATTTTTTGAGAAAACAATAGTTTCAACTTGAATTTACTTTTAATTATTTTTCAAACTGTAAGGGTTTCCTTTGAATTTTAATAAAGAACATTAAAAATATATACATATATTTACTCTAGATGATGACTAGCTGATGAGAGCATTGTGTCCCTTCAAGTTACCTAGTGATGAATTCTGAACAAGCATTTGCCACCTCAAAATCAACACAAGGTAGACTTCCATATCCATATACATGGAGATTGGGGTATCTATGATAAAGCTGTTAAAGAGAGAAAAGTAAACAACCGAGTTAGTTATATTCTTTAGTTATCACAAATCAAATGATGATTATAGCTGATGTGCTTTTCCTTTCCCATGGAAGGGATGATATATCACAGAATTGCTACACAGAAATTCCATAAAAAGCATGATTTTAAGAGATATGACGACAAAAGCAACATTCATATATTTTATACCAAAACATTATACTTCAAACCTAAGAACAGGCTTCTATCCCATGCTAAGATGAAATTCAGGTGAACTCTACATCATTTAGACAGATTTATGTCACCACTTCGGAGTCAGACTTGTTAATTGATAGTGAACAATTTTGGCTCAGTTTTTCCCCCCTTTACATGGTCATCATAAATCAAATGAACTTGCGAGAAAAACAGTGATAAAAATTCATACTCGAATTCCAAGCATGGAAGCAATAGCACCTCCCAAAGAATGGCCCACAATTCGGATACTGTAACCTTCACATTCACAACCTGATCCCACCAATGAGGAGAGGAAACCTCCCTGTGTAGATTCAATGTCTCCACCTACCTCAAATAAAAAAGTAATAAGGGAAAAGAGGAAGTCTTAATAGCTATTCAATTGCAAAGAAAAATAGTAAGTTGCAACATGATTCCATTACTGGGGCAATTGGCATCCACATTCCCCACTCTTGAGATGCCATGCAAATTGCAGAAGGCTCATAGAGTAACAACTAGGATGCACCAAATACTATTATAAGAGTTTATAGATAGTCAATCTCAGCTGCTGATTATAAAGTCCCGTGAAAGATAATGTAGGATCTCATCAGTCAAGTTTATGGTTGTATTGTCTAAAAAGAGTGTTATGCAACATAGACCTGCTTAAGAATTCTAAAAACGGGAATTACAAATATATCAGTCAATATGACACATAGTAGAACAAACTAGTGTGTATTTAACACAATTAGATCGATCTAGGAATTGTTGTTCTTGTCAAAGGCGTATTTTGGATTTGCCCGACAAATCCCCAAGGATCACATGAACACCATCCACAGATCACATGAACAGCCTGCAAGCCTAAAGGAGAGGAAATTCAGGCCATGCAGCCTGTGCAGTTGGTTCAACAGGGTGTGCTCTCTCTCATGGTTTAATGGTGACTCGAAATTGTTTGTGTCACCAAGGCCGTCACTTTGTTTTATCACCAAGCCAACACTATTGGGTTCTCATTAGCTTTTAGCAAATAAATTATGATATATAATAAGCAATAAACTAATAATTGGAAGTCACACTAGACAGAACATGAACTAAGGATAAAAACTCACACTAGACAGAACATCAACCCCTCAAGACAAGTTTAAGCATTGGGATTGCAACAAATATCAGCTAAAGATGAATATATGCATCTACAACCAAGATAAATCAGACATAAGGTCTTTGGTTATTGGGATTTTAAACAACTTAAGAAAGCCATAACTGTTTTTCAAATCTCGCTTAATAATTACACTGAGGATAGATATGGGTTACAGCTGTTGCACTCACAATCATCTGTAGGATTTCCGTCGATCTGCAGGAAGAGATCTCGGACAGCCTCAACTATACCAGAGTGTCCATAGTGAGGGTCCATGCTTTGCTTTGCATCAAATTTTACATGACTGCTACTGCAAGAGATTCAGGGAGAAGGAAGGTGAAAAAGAACATTCAGTTTCATCTTATAACATCATGGTGTAACATGAGAACACTAGTTCACAGAATATACTTCGAAATATTCATAAACAATGAAGAAGAATGATTTGGTTTTTCTTCATCATCTTGTCCTTCAGTTGCAGACTAAGAAAAAAGGAAAGATAAATAAGACGAAAGACTCAATACACAGGGAAGTTGATGCAAGGAGATGTATCCCCCATTTTTTGACTAATTTTTTTTCTTTTCGGAGTGTTAAGTAAAGAATTTTATTAATAAGCACCAAAAGGTGCATATAATCATGTCACAAGGTATGGAAATGTACAAAAAGATCATGAACATGATATAAAATTGATCTCGATCATTACTTGTTCACAACTACCATTCATTTGAAAGCACAGAAAATGGCAAATAGTTGTTCAGAAACACCCAAAAACGAACAGTAACCATTGGAAATAGCTTCAAATTTTCCAAAACAGAGGAGAGAGCTATACTTTGTCAACCCATCCAAGTCTTCACTTGAAAGGGGGCATTCTTTGCATAAACCATCAGTCAGGAGATCTTCTGGTGTCTCAGTTCCACGCACCGCAATGACAACAGTCCGAAGATCGTGCAGGACAACAATGAAATATGCAGCTTCACATCTTCTCTAAAATACATAAGGATATTAGCATTCAAAAGAAATAAATATTTCTGACACCTATGGAAAAATATATGAAGGCACTTAAGTTATTTTTATACTGAAAAATGAATAGAATTTCAAAAACATGAAGGGGCCTAAGATGACCTGACAAACACGCCCTTTACGAAGAGCTTCCGGGGGCAAGTCCAAGTATTTTAGAAAAGCTGCTGCATGGCCTCGCCACCAATTGTCTCCTTCTAGTTTAGGCCTTCTGAAAAGATAGCGTCATAAGATGAAGACAAAATACAATGAGAAAGAATTGGCAATAAAAGTAGAAACATGTTTAATTATTAACTGAAGAAAAAAGGCTCGGACAAAGATTGCTGTATTTGCTGAATAAACATTATCAAGCAACAAATTCCTATAAATAACAACCTGTTTCGAGACCAGGGAGTTAAGATCCCCTGCCTATAAACCCAAGCGCATGGAAACGAGAAGGGATTTCGTCCAACGTCAAGCAAAGGACCCTGCAGAATAGATCATTTAAGATTTGAAAAAATTCTCGATCACATGACAGACAAAAGATAACTTTAGGAGAAGTTCAAAACAATATACTGTATATGCTGCTTCAGCAAATTTGTGAAGGGAAGCAGCCTCCTCTAATCTTCCTCTAGGTGCCACCACAAGACCCTCATCATTTTTTGGTGAATTAACGTGCCTCTGAAATAAAGCAAGACCTGAGCAGTACAGTTTTCAGTACTGACACGTGTAAGGAAAGAATCTTGATGTCACATATCTTAATATTAATAATAAGTCAAATTGCTTCCAGGGCAACTAAAGTTAAGCATGCAAAATTACTGTGAGCATTTAGCTGACAAGTGATATCAGTATTAGTCTAATGCATATGCCTCAAAGAAGTTCGACTCCCTGAGCTTTTCTTTTATTATGAAAGGACATGTAGCAAACTAGTAGACTAAACCAGCAATGTCTCGAACCTGTCAAAAGCTCCAAATGACCAGTCCCTGATGCTCGATAAGCAACAAGATCACCCAGCACCCGAGCTACAGAAGAAACCTCATCCTCCTCCAAAGCAGTCCTGGAAAAGTTTGTGGAAGAGTGAAAATCTGGAATTTGTCAACATAAGCCATGGTATCTATGAAATTGATGGTTAGCTTACAAGTATTTGGAACGTCCAAGACAGCACAATGCCTCACGCATGCCAAGGTCAAATACCTCTCTGTAGTGGGCCCTCCATACAGTGTCTTCAGTCGAATAAAATGACCTCCATCTCAGAACATCAGACCCAGCAAAACACTGAATAATCGTGGCAACACAAACCATTATCACAAAGAATGCCAACATGCTCTTCTCCCATCTGCTATCTCTCGAAACTACCCCTGCGCTCACATATTGTCAACAAAATGAGGATACTAGCTCAGTGAGAAATTAACTCAATTTTTTGCAATGAACAGATTCAACTTGATTAAACAATAGTTAAGGCAAAATCAACTGCCCAAATCTCATGGAACTCAATGTAGCTGACCAAGTAGCCTTTGGATAGAGGCCCTAATTACATGGAATGGATCGACAAACTTGCAAGATCTTAATAAGCTTGAGCAGAGGTTCATCAAAGTCTCATATAAAAAGTTAAATAAAGTAAAACTCGACTATTTGGAATAAATACCTACCAACATGAGTTGCATTTTAGTAGTATTAATTTAAACAGTGCTTCTAAAATTCTTGCCTGGCTAAACTTTTTCCAGTTTTTTCATTTAAATATTGTTTTCCCACAATAATCTGCCTCTCTACTTTTAATCTTGCTTTCTTATCTGCTCCTTTTTGCTAATTCCTTTTCTCAAATATAGGTATGCTCCAAAAATCATTTCATGGGTATCCATGACATTCTGTAATTTCTCCAAGGCTCATTTACAAGAAAAGAAATAGATGTTGCAGCTCTCAAGCTGATAAAGTGAAGAATCACTACAGGAGTAACTTTTACCTAAAAGACATTGATTCACAGTTTCTTGACGGGAAGCAGATTTATAAATGTGCACCAAAAGGTAGGTAGCGCCAACAAATTGCAGTATAGTGATAATTGACGCAAATCTTGTCCACCAAATCCACTTCACATACCTTACCTGCTCGACATAATAAAGGAGAACAAAAATTATTTTAGCCCAAATGATATCTGTTGGCATTCTGGCGCAACACGTAAACTTTCAAGGAGGGATGAGGGACAAAAACAATAAATTCGTAAAGCCAAATTCTTATATGGACTTGAAATTGGAAATGTCCGGCACGGCTAATTTCAAGCAGTCTGAATCAGAAAAGTATCAAGAACGGTATGCTGCTTATTAATGAAATTTGAAATGTTTGGCATTACACGGCTGATGAGAGAGCTCATGCATTGCTTCATTAATCAAGAGACATAGTTGAGACTAATTTGGTTGAATTCATTCAAAATTCCAAATATCGATACACGGATTACCATAGAAACAGTAAAGCAGAATGAAGCTGCAATTAACATTACTGAATCCAGAAAACAGAATACCAAGCATGATTCGAAATCCACAATCCGCTCAAATAGACCAGAATGGAAGAAAAATAAACACGAAATGCCAAGGAAAAAACAAAGATGATCGAGAAGATAATGGAAAAGGGTGCCACGAATTACCCGCCTCTCGTGGCGGACAACAGTGTCGATGACGGAGCTCTCTGGAGACTCCAGGATGTTCCTCGCGGTGGCCTCCTGAGCGAGTGCCGTGTTTATCATCGCAGCCAGCCTGACAGCTGAGGCCAGCGTAACTGCCGCGAACGGCAGCGCGCCGTGGTGGCCGCAGGATTTGAAATCGATGATCAGCAACGAAGTGCCGAGGATCAAGACCACCGCATTGGAGATTCCCAACACGATTGTGGAGCCCCTGAGGTTGTCAAGCCTCCGACGGACAACCCACATTGCCGCCCCTTGAATTCTATGATCGGCAGCGCGCGCACTTCTTTGTTTTCCTCTCCCGGAGACCTGTGTCCTGGTTTTTTCCCTTCTTTTCTTTTATTGTCACTCACTTTTCTTTTTTTTTTTTGATCGCCAGCCACGGTATCCAAGCAGGTCCCACCAGCGGTGAGATGGCATCTTTCAGCCAACCATACTTGACTAATCCGTTGGTCGCCCCTGGTCGCACGCCTGGCAATGGCGGGTGAGGCTCCCAAGAGGGGTGTCTGCGTACGTGAGGTCTCGAACCCGAGACCTCCTTAAGCGGCACCGAGCTGCTTACCACTCGGCCCAACCCCTCTTGGTGTCACTCACTTTTCAATCGTTCATTATCTATCTGTATCTATATGATTATAATCAAATAAAAAAATATTATTATAATCAAATCATGAAAGACGATTAATAGATAAATTATGCAGTACCCGAACCAATCGAAGCACATATCGAGATTAACTTGTGATCTATCCGAGATTCCTAAGAAAATTCTCATCGACCATAACAGCCTATGAATCGATCCTAGGAAGACCTATTTTGTGCCTAGTAAGGGAACCACTATGTCAATATTAAGTTGGTAGTTGTCCTCATTTCCTATCTTATATAAATAGAACCATTTTATAGTAAATTCAAGAAATAGTACCAAATTATGTTAAAAGTCATAAGTACCCTTTTCTATGTACAAGAACCATTCTTCCCTCCAATTACATTTGAAAAAAATTTTCTCCCCCTCTCTCTCTCCCCTCCCTCTCCCGCATCTTAGCTTCTCTAGAGCAGCAATAATCAGCGAGCCCTGCTCCATCTTCCTGTCTCTGATCATCCTACAATAATAGCAATGACTTTGATCAACCAGAAGGAGTAGCGACCACGACTCTGATCAACAAACCACAATCTCAACCAACAACAAACTGTAGGTTAAGTACACTGCGACTAACAATGAGCAGATATAGCAAATCAATGTCCACAATATTAGATCAACAATGAGCTCTCCACTTAACGACCAACAATGAGCAAGATCAACATCGGATTCCTAAACAGCAATCGAATCCATTTTATGTAGTATCGGTACTTATTTATCTATTATTATAGTGAAGAAGCGAGGTAGTTCTGGTCTCACTTTTGAGATTCCAAAACTATCGTTGATAAGTAAACCTAATAAATTGATCAAAATGGTAAAAGTGTAAAATTATTTTAATAGTATAACTACTACCAACCTCTAATTTTTTTCATAATTATAGATTTTATTTTCCATTTATGATAAATTATATTAAAAATTAAAAGTGTTATAAATATTAATCTATTATTATAGTGAAGAAGGGGATAATTTTGGTGTCCCTTTTGAGATTCCAAAACTATCATTGATAAGTAAACTAAATGAATTAATAAAAAGGCTGAAAGTGAAAAATCATTTTAAGAGTATAATTACCAC